>QVNW01000143.1:0-106759 GCA_014825475.1 Pseudomyrmex flavicornis | reverse complement strand
CGCATCAAACCATGTGGTTTTAATCGCGATTATGTCATTATTTCAAGTTTGTTGTGCTGAGTGAAATACGCATTTAAATGCAAAAATCATTGCCTTTCCCGAATCAAAATTGTGATGCTACTTTCACACTTTTGAAGATACTGTGCACCTATTTAGCTGACCTATAAAGATAAGGTGACAGAGCAACGCAGGTAACACGACGCAGTGCAGTTGAAATTGAATCTCACTTCCGAGGTGAAAAATTACAATCGTTGCTGACATGTCCAGCGGATAATAATCTTTGAATTGTTTACTATTTCCAAAGTGTTTTCAACCGACACTTCTAAAAGTGACAAATAGACGTGTACGCATAAATCTTCTGAGCAAAAATCATCATAAAGGTGAGCATGCCAAGTAAATTGAGTTTGAAGAAACACCTTGCCAATCGCGTGACAAAACTCTCAAAAGAAAGTCCCTTTACTTTGAATCAGTTCTTTCATTGACGACACCTCGTGCTGTTTTCAAGTAATGATGATGCGATATTTCGAACACGGCTCTTTGAGCCGAGACGAATCGCGACGAGTGTGATGCGGAAGAAAAAAATAGACGAAGTATGGAGCGCGCGTTCATAAACGCGGACGGTTTTTGAGACAGGATTTTTAAGTAATAATACGTATAAAAAAATAAAAAAAGAGAACGCGGAAGAGATGACTATTCTGACAATTTGCTCGTACAATAGAATATAGAGCGTGTCGCGGGAATATCCTCGAAAGAAATAACTATTATCCGCGCCGTGACGCGCGCTTCGTTCCCGTTACCTTTACTTATTCTACTTGCTCTCGACGACTGCGGGGTGACGGGAAGAATGGACGGGACTTTCAGAGTGCCAGAACTACGGAGAATATGAACGCGACGACGTAACAAATACGCGAGGAGTCAAACATACGCCTGGAATCCCAATGAGAGGAGAAGGGAGCTAGCCTTTGAAACAACGGCGGTTACATTTAGCGACGTTATTAACTGTTGAGTAACGCACAATGTAATTTCGTAGGTAAATTGTTTTCTTTTCAGCGTTCACTGCTTCTTTATACGAAACTATTGCAAAAGGAATTTATGAAAGAAACACTTTTCTTTTTGACCATTATACGCGAGAAACACTTCGTAAAATAATTTAACTTGATACTTTAATGTCCGCGATGTATTCACTAAAATCTGTTTAAATGATTTTTAATGGAATTGCGCGACCAGGCTTCTTTCTGCGCGTCGAAAAAAACGATCGGATAGTCTCGAGCACCCACGTTAGGTGCCAGAACACGCGTTAGAGTGTGTTTCGGGATACGTGTTTTCGCGACATCGCTGATCGATCGCGGTATTCTTCGTATCCGAGGCCACTACTATTCGCGGCGATTATAAAGACGAGTCTGGAACGCGCTCGTGCGAGCGCAAAAACCTTAAAAGGCTTAAAGACTACAAATCCGGACCCGTGATGTGTACGAGGGAGGCCGCGCGCCGGTCTTTAGCCATTATTTATGAATTTGGTGCGCCGAAAAAGGCTACGTTGGATCGCGGCGAGCCCGAGCAAAGCGCGCGCGCGCACTACGGATTTCAAATCGATCGAATCGCGAACCGGATAAAATATTTTATGGAGAACGAGCTTTAATGGCCGTTGCGCGGCGATCGCGAGGTCCCTTCACGTCCCCGTTGATTTGTAGTCAACGTGAACGGACCTTATCGATTGCCCCCGGAGTTGCTCGTCCCTCGATCGGAACATTGGCAGATCGCGATATTGCAACCCGTCTGCAGAGCTCGCGAGCGAAGAATCAAAAGAATTTAGGACTTCGTCCTCTCTCTCGAATTTTTTGAAATACCGAATCCCCATTGTGTATCTTTGAAGAACTATCGGAGTGTAACAAAAAATATTTGAATATAAAAGTTAATGTTGAGTTCTATTGACAAATTTATTTTTATTTTTATTTTCTTCAATTTCTATTTCTCATAAATTTCTGTTACTGAATAAACAAAGTTTTATTCTCAAATATGACGAGGTATATTTTATCAAACAGTTAGAGAAAGTCAGAAATAAATTAAGACTAGAAACACCGTTAAAACTGCGCGACAGTCACTTTGAAAAGACGTCAGGCACAGCTCGAGCGGAAGCTTCTCTCTTCTAGTTTCGAGATTGTCGATCGTATTGTCGATCGCGATAATGCTTTATTGGGAACTGTGATATTGCGCCACCGTCTCGCTGCAGGGTCTCGATTTAATTTAGGTGCACCGTAATGTCTCTCGCCTTCTCACGTAGGCGTTCGTGCGCGTGCTGCAAGCAAAAATGATGGTCTGTTTGCCTGGTCGCGAGCGCCCATTATACTTTCTCTACATCATTCACCGAAAAGGTAACTTAATATATCTCCTTTTCTCGAGTGAGAAACTCCGTTTGATGTTAATTCTGATCGTTCGTACGTAGTCGTCAACGAAAATGATTTTATTCGAGATTACGCTCCGCATTACCTGTGTCTGACTTTCGAGAAAATTAGATGCTGATTCCGACTCGAATTTGACTGAGTATTATCGGTTTGATTAGAGAAATTTTCGACAGTGCAGAGAGAGTTTGATGTAAGTTAATTAAATCGTTATTTTGTTTCTTTTTGATACCGACCGGCTTGTAAAATTTCTCTCAAGCGCAAAGTTATTAAGTACTTCACCCGTAAATTCTAGAAGTTATCGAAACAATATTACAAACATAAATTCGCGTTTTCAAAAGAGAGAGGGAAGAAAATGGCGATTAAATCTTCTTTATGATCGTAATCCGCGCGCTTGCAAATCGCCTGTGCACCAAACCCATTAATCGCCATCCCACGGTAACATGTACTCCCGACTGTTAACGCTTTAACCTTGTTCATAAATACGCTTATTTCATTATGATCGCGAGGGTTTTGCTCAACAGCGAAACTAGCAGAGAGTCTCTATGGATCGTGATCGAAAAGTGCGCGGGCGCGATACAGGATGCCGTGATCTATGAAAATTCGATCTCTCAGAGTTGGTAGATTACCGTCGATCCATATTAATTACTTTCGTAATTTAAGCGAGCATAATATCATCGCCGGTAGTCCTTTCTCGTCACGTCAACTTCCGCGACAGCTCTCGCCCGAGAGCGATCCGTGTAACGATCCGTTCGTCTTGTGTCGCTCGTGCTGGATTTTAATAAATGATGCGATGCTCGGCGCAAAGCGTCGTAAAAAAAAAGAAAAAAAAACAGTTATTTTCAATATTTCGTGACCAGACGCGATTAGTCGATAATTTTGAAAGATAACAAGCGACACAAGTTCAGAAGGTACTTCAAAACCTGATTGAGAGTTTCTATTTTCGCGCACAATTATGTAATTCCACTGAGCATTGTCGAGAGAAAGTTGTGTTACTATATTTCTATTTGTATTTGTACATAATGTATAAATGTACAAATACACAACAAGAACTTAGTTTTGCGATATTTTATATTTTTCGACTTCAAATCTCGCAAGATGATAATTTCACGGTTATTGTCGCGCACGAGAGAGACCGGAGGTTTGCCAAATATTAGCACAGCCGGTGCACAGCTATCGTTAGGGAGTAAGTACGCTAGCTTCCATTCTTTCGATTAGTTACAGTCTTATGTGCACCGGCTGTCGCCTTTTACATAAAAACAAAATACTTGAAAATGACTCAACGTTTCTATTTCATAAAACAGTCAAAAGAGTGTACTAAGAAAACGTGATAACAATGACATTTTATTGAGTTTCTCAATGCAAGACAAGTAAAAATATCAAGTGATTAAACAAATAAATATGAGAATAGATAAATCTAAGCCCGAGTAGAGTTGGCGCGGGATGCGGTGATTTCTCACCCATTCCACCAACAGTTGTCAGAGATAAAAAAGGAGCTTGTAAGTTCCAGAGCAAAGCGAAAGCGTGGTGCACGAGGATGCGCCGGGAAGAATAGCTTTTACGGGTTTCTAGAGCACCTCTTTTTTGCGCCATGAGATAAGAACACCGTGAGGGTTTTAGCCGATAAGAGTCTGGCACTACCCTTGACTTTCGCTGGGATCGAGAGGGTCTATGATAAATTTCCTCCACGTAAAAAAAAAAAACAAAACCAGAGAAAATAATTTTATAAAACTTTATCTGTGTAAGAGTACATAAAACCGTTCCTCTTTAATCTTTGTCTCTGCCAAATAAAAATAATTTGTCAAAGGTTTTTTTTCTACATCATTTATATAGAAAGCGTGTAAATATAAAAGAGCATCTGCGAATATCATAAGATAATTTTCGTTAGCAACATCAATCATCCACGGCCTTCGACTGTGCTTGTAATTGCCGTATATCATTCATCATCAACGCTAGCAACTGTAACGCGTCGATCTTATTCGACGGGAAGAAACGACGACGGCGCATCAGTCAAATCCGACCTGACGGAAACAATCTTCCAACACAGCGAATAATTATCAAGCGAGAAGCTACAATACAACAATAGTATAATATATTCGCGCGATAAACGTTAGATCGTGCGTACAGAGTGTTTCACAATCCATGTAATAATAAACGTATTATAAGGAAACTCTAGATCTTGTCAAGAAAATTACGTGTGATATAAAAAAAAGAGTTTATACTTTATACAACATGATATGTGTAAAGAGAATAAAAAAACTTAGGTAATTTAGATTTTAAATTTATTAATAAAATCTAAATTACTGGAATCAAGTGTCAAACGTTGCGTGTGTAAAAAATGTTTCTTAACTCTCTCTTAAAATTTGAGAAAAGATTTTCTGTTACATTTAGATTTTCCAGAACACTCTGTATGATGGATTGCGAAAGAATGCGGTACCGTTCCGGCACGCTCATTTGTCGGTGAAATTGATTAGAGTTACGAAGTCGTGGTGCTGTAGAAGCGTCAATCAAAGCGGGCACGCTTTTATCACCTCACTCGACCCACGCATTCGTTCTCTCTTCCTCATATTATTCCTCGTCTTCTTTACGGACTGCAACGAGTATCAAAACACCGAGGAGAGTTTCGTGTTTCGACGAAACGTTATTACGTTTTTTACGACCGACTCTTCGAGATGTTCAAGAAAGATTATTCACCTACAACATTTAACTTCGACTACGTATACGATCGTGCGCGAAGTCAATGATATTCGCGAAACACGAGACAAATTGTTGAAGTAAAATTTACATTTCCAATAAATAAATAATGAAGTTGTAAACTTTTTTATAATTACGCTAATTTGAAAAATTACCACGAACAGTAGTCGTGTTCTCGAGAGGAAACGTGTCGAAGAATAATTAATACTCTTTTTTTTTTTTAAGCAAGTCGAGTTATTTCTTCTATCGAAAGAAAATAAATAAATAAAAGTGATGACCAATGAAACTCGAATAGTTTCCATCCCATTAACTCTGTGTACGTTTAATTTCCACCAAAGCGGTAATAACTTTCTCCCGATTGATGTAATAAGTGCTTTACGCGCGCCATTATTATTGGAGCTTCCGATGCGTGAAACGAGCATTTCCTATCTTTTGCTTCGGCTTTGTGCAACGTGCACAAGTTTCTTATCTAACCGTTCGTGTACGTCGTAAGATTACATTCGTTCCTTTTCCTCTTATTTTAAGGTGACACTTCTTTCTCCGCAAATAAATGTTTTCAGTAGCACACATTTTAAAGGCACTTTAACGCTAAGCGAGAATCAGAAAGAAGGATCCGATTCGTGCGCGAATGATAACGATTTTAATTCGGTTGCCGCTCAATACGCGTGCGTCGTGTACTTGCCTAACCATCAAGAGACCGCTTTCGAAAACCGGTCATTAGGGATAATTAGGCACGCATCATAGGCCGCGGAGCTGGACGGCCTTACACGGCCAGAAGTTATCGACTGTCGTAACGTTTACAACGCCGCCGTTTCGTCGCCCGATGACGACGAAGACGACGGATTCGTGGCACGAGTTGTCCTCTTGTCGATGACAGTTTTATAGGAAGTACCTCACGCTCGTGTGTCTTCCCTTCTTTCTCTACTCTTCTTCTTGTCCGACTCCTTTTATTCTCTTTTCGAGCGTCAGCGAACGTCCCATTAGGACGTATCGTCGGTACGCGCTCGGCATTTAATGCTATGCTCGAGCGCGACTCGAAGTGAAAGCTCGAGTGTACAGTGCCTTGCCTCGATTCGTTTTCCTGTGCTCTCGCCGCTGCAAGATTTTATGCTGCGGAAAGAAGAAGAGAAACGTCGATTTGGCAAAAATACTTCTCGCATGGAATATTCTCCGCGGCGAATATCCTTCGCGATGAATATCTTCGTCGAAAATTTACGAGAGATGCAATTGGAACTTTTTATTGCGAAACAATAGCTTACGTCTGATAATGTGAAGATAGTTTTTACGTGCACGATATATCCGCATCTTTTTAGTCTCGTGAATGTCAAAGTTTTGATAATGAAGACATTCATTTTAAAAAGAGTCGTAACAAAATTTTAAAAAGGATTAAATATAAAGAAAATATTAATACAATTAATTTGATCTATTTTACATAGCCAAATAAAAAAGATATATTTGTCTGTTTCTTTATATCGTGAAACGAGTTTGTTCTATCGAGATCTCTCGTACACGCGCGCACACACACAGGATCGTCTTATCTTCCTATGATGCAAGTTCCGGTGGATGCGCACAAGAGTCGCACTTTTCTCCAGTAATCTAGTTCGAACTATCTTCATGCCGTTATTACGCAACTTCGTCCTTTTCCACGGTAAGGAAACAAATGACCTTGAACTAAGCGCTGAGATCTTCGCCGTACTTTCACCCGTTCTCTCTAACTGTTTTCCATCTGGTACCAATACGCAACGTCACCTTTCTATAAATTTGACGGGAAATGCAAAGTTTTCATGAAATTCATGCATTTTTCAAAGAGTTCCAGAAATTTGGAGATTTCTCAACTTTGACAGAAAACCTTCATCGTGATTTCAAATTATCGATGAACCAAATTATTGATATTTTGAAAATTTTTGTAAACTCTTTAACTTTATTTTACGTGAAATCTTCGTTTTCGAAGAAATGTTGGATAGCAAGTTTCGTCATTACAAAGCAATGATAGATCTTAGTAACGGGTCTCTCTCTTTCTCTCTCTCCTCTCGTAGAATGCGGACTACGAGACAAGTTTCGCTCTCCGTCCGATAGGTGATGCTGGACATGGAGCTCTATCCTTACAAGGGCCATCGACCTCGCGTACACAAACGCGTACGTACACATGCAGGAATATGTATGTATACATTCGCATGTGAGGAGTCAAGAGATTCTTCTTTCTCCGCTCCTCTGCACACTCTCTCGACTCTCGACGCGAGCGTGGACGCTAGAAATCTGTTGTACTCGGTATTATTGAAATCTTCGAAACATCGCAGTTTATATAGATAGTCTCTGATTTATAGTTTTTTGCTAACTTTCTCTCTCGGGAAATAATCAATTACTTCTTAAAATAAAAGAATATGTTTTGCTCTTTTATCAAAATTAAAAATTCGTTTTTATCAGAAATAATTTCTTATTAATCAAGTTCTGAGAAATAATTTCTCTTTCTTACTTCTGTTTTGCAGAAAAACCTTATTGTGATGTGCATTCGTATTAAATATACGTGACACTTAGCCCGTGACATTCTCCACATCGTGCGAGCACTTCAATATTTACCTGGCCAAGAGTTTAAGTCGAAAGCAAACTGACTGTCTCTCCGTTAATATGCTTAGACGTCGAGTGTCCGTTCATGGACACGCGCATTCTACAAGAAGAAATTCCACTCGCTAACGAAAGTAGGAATTACCGAGCCTTTTCTTTCTTTACTTCTCTTCTCTTTGAAAATTCATTAAATATTTGATGAGTCTTCAAAAACCAGAAACGTGCTCGAGCGATGCGATGAACACGGAAAAATGTCGCGCTATAATACCACAAATCACAAAATCTTGGATATTCTTATAATTGCATTTTTAATGACAATATTTTTCTATTTATGAGATTTTCAACAAATGTTGTTTGATTTACATCAATGTGCAGTAATTTTACACGAATGCATAAATTGTAATCACACGTAAATATGACCAGTCCAATAGTTTGAACAGTCGTTTCATGAAGTGTATTGAAGCGCGACGGTAAGATTAAACGTTATTACACACATACGTATGTTATTACATACACGATAACTGTGTAACTACATCCTTTTTCTTTCAAAAATCAACTCGCTTTCTCCGCGTGTCGCTGATTGCAGTTGCACCTCTTGGAGTCTTTACAAAATATCGCGTATTATTGGACACAGATAATAAAGCGAACATTTCCGTCGCCTACTTTTTTTGCGAAACAAAATGATTTTAATTGCCACATTGCGCCAAGAAGGCGCCCGGAAAATGGACTAACGTTCCCGACGGAATTCATGCGTGAAAAGTAAAATTACGGTGTAGGCGTTTAACGCTGCAACACGCGGTTGGGGTTCATTTCATGTCTTTGTACAGAAATGCTAGTATTCTCGGTCTCCCTCCCATTCTCTTTCTCTTTCTTGTCGCTAAGTTCAAACAACATACAAATTACAAATTGCTCTGCACAATCGCAATTGCAATCCTATCGATCGTATATTGCAATCAAGTATTTACCGGATGTCCTGAACCTTATAGAAAACTGTGCAGCAAAGTATATCTATATAATCTCTTTTAATTTATTATTTGATTTTTAAACTGCTGGTATGATTGACAAAACTATTTACTATATATACTATTGTAAAATTGTATAAAAAGACTTAATCAAAAAAAGAGATATATATTTTTCAGTCTGTCTCTAAAAAATTTTAAACAAATTAAAAAGCTAAACAATATCGAATACGTTCTAGAAAGCTGTAATTTAGTAGTTGTAATATAATATATTACTGTGTAATGTGGCAGATAACTGAACCAACATAACACTCTAAGAGCAACGCATCTGTTGGTACATAAAATTTCTTCATACCGACCGTTTGTAAAGAAGTAACTCTTCTGAGATCTGTTTTATCGACTATATATAAATCGTTATCACTAACGATCTATACCTCGATCTGTTTTACCGATCCAAATTACATCTACAATGGAAATTTACATATAAGTGAAAGTGAAAATACACATCATCTATTACGTCGATGTTTGTATCATTTATCTTGTGACAAAAATTCTCAAGATACCATAAATATCATTTCTACCTATATTATTGTTAAAATACAATTTTATTTTTCTTTAAGTAAATTGTTCATTCAATTATATTGTTTTAAACACTCGAAGCACTTCGTGACTTCCGTAATCAGAAAGTGAAAGGTAATTCTTGTTTGTTCGCTCGTAGCAATGCAAATGAAGACCTTATCTTTTCCCTAATCGCGATTACTCGCCTCGCGCTCCCAATGTTTCGCGCACCGCTGTTCGCTAAATATCTCTGTTTATTAATATCACGTTTAGTCGCAGCGTGAAGTTAATTGTTGCTTGTAAATCACTCGTGTGCGTACGAGGGTCGTCGCGGGTTCCGTGTCTTATACGTTTATGCGAGCGAAGGTAGGGCGTCACGGATGGGAGCGTCCGCGTAGAAGACGGCGGTCTTGTATGGCACCGGGTTCCAGAGCCGTTTCGGTCGTCATGCGAGGACACAAGTAAAACATGGCGACCTCATTGTCTTAGACTAGTAACGTGACCACAGTATTCGCGGATAAGATACCGTGCGGTAAAACGAGTTAAGTCGTTGTCTGCCAAAACAAAAAATACAGTACACATGCATTTGCGACGACAACCTGCGATATTGCATCGCGTGTGCAAAACAGCGCAAAGTCCGTACTCGAAGATTTTTTAATAATTTATATAGAACTCTGCGTGCGATAACAAATATACTTAAACTTTTCAAAGTTTATTACGAATCTTACGAACGATTTTGCGAGAAATCTAATTAAATCTTGTGAAAAGACGAATGCGCAAATTCATCGCCTACAAGAGATAACTACGGCACATAATTAACACCTTGAGGCACATCCTTATTGTTACGCAATGACGTGCAAATATCGCGCCGCAATAAGATCCGATCGTTACAACGCGTATACGCAAGCGCATGTGCGCACATGAAGCGCGACACACCGCGCGCGTTCGCGCCCGCCAAATCCGCGCGAGTAAAATTTTCAGTACAACGAACTTACGGGACGCAGCGTGCATTATTCCGAGACGCCCGTGCGGTTAGCACAGTAATGATGCACGTGAAGAATCTTATTCACCTTAGGTCTCACAAAACCTCAATAGAAGAGTGTTTTTTTCCACGAGCGCGGGACGCGCGTGGAATCGCTCCTCGGCTTGTTTCCACGTTGTAGTCGGCTCGTTTCGTTCGCGACCCCGCTTTCGAGAGCGAGCCTCGTTCTCGCCATTGTTCCAACAAATTATGCATATTAATTCTCTGTTTCTTGTCATGCGTCTGTGCGAGTTCGTGCAGAAGTGCGAAGCGTTCTCAAGACCGACCCACATGCCTCTCCGCAGATGATAAACCGTTAAATTCTCACTCGTTTGATAATCGTCGCGTTGTGAATTTTACGCGATATCGATTTGTTTACGCGAATTTACATCGTTCTATTATACATGTTTGCAGATCTCTTGCGCGAATTGGAATAACAAAAAAAAAAAAAGTTGCACGGTTGTCAAATCGAAAAATAAATAGTCGTTCTCGAAGAAATGGTAAACTATAGGCTGCATCTGTGTGTGTGTGTGTGTGTGCCGTTTTTACTCTCTTCCGAAGATGACGCTCCGGATGATGATATCAAAATAAGTAATTACGACAGAGTCTAATGATACAACTGGAATACCAAAAACCAAGAAATCGAAGCGATAATCCGGAACGAGATGATACTTAAATGTCGTCGTTAAATCGGAACGTCCGCCAATATATTTACGCGAGATCGTGTATTTCCTTCAATTATTAACTAGAGTAGATTGCTACCATCCGTGAAAATAAAATCGTTGGCAAAAGAAGGGAACTAACGTATTTAAAAGACGCGTGTAACGGTTTCTCGAGAAATAATCTGCATGCCTGTCGAAATTCCTGTCAACTGGTTTAAGGAGTATTGCGGTCGTATTTTTCTTGAGTTCTCTTTTCGCACGACCGTAGATTAATGAATTCACCGTATTCAACCATCTGCTCGCTTCGTTCAGGTTCCGCGGCCCTTGCAAGTGGGCGTGATGTTTCTTCACTTTTTCTCAGGCGTTCCGGAGAAGAAGTTCGCCGATGGGGTTGCGCGCGGAACATCCCCCCGAAAGAACGTATCAGGTGACATTTTTGTTCCAAGCGACTCGTCGATGAGAGCAGATGAGTGCCATCGGAAACAGGATGCACTCGAGTAACCATCTTTTTTCCCTCCTCTCCTCTTCAGCAACACCTTTTTTCACTCGTGTCCTCCTTCTCGATCGGAAGTGACGATAAGATTTCCGCTCGCGTGCGATCTCGATTGTCATTAAACAGAGCTGGTAATCGAGCGATAGACCGGTGCATCGAGAAATCGACATGTTGCGTGATACGAGAAAACGGCTCGCACGGCGGAAATCTCGAACACGATAAGACTTTTCGATGACATCGGCGCGTTCAAGTGCGCCGTCGCTTGGCTGCGTTGTTGTTGTGTGTATCTCTTGTTGCGTGCCGCAACGATTTTACAACAGCTGAGAACGTTATTAAACGGCGATAAAATACCGTGATTAATTGATTCTCGATAAACGCACGCTCGTAAGAACAATGATTTCGCGCCATTAAACGTGAGAAGGAACTTCGTTAAATAGATGCTTCTCGGCGTTTCATGAGTGAATCTACACGCGTATAAAACTCTTTTTCTTTTGCGTATAATTTTTGTAATAATCTCAACTAGATTAAAGCAATCCGCGAGGAACAATCTGAAAGATCAAGATTTTGTATAAATTATTTATGAAAAAAAGAAAAAAAACTAAGTACTGAAGTAATTATAAGGATAATTATAGTAATGACATACACGTATAAAATCGCGAAGAGAAACGCTAAAACATTTTACAATTACAATTGAATTTTTTATAATTCTAATAAAATAACAAGGAAAAAATTAAATCGATAGGAACAATATGGAAATCTCACGGAAGCACTATTATTCAGGTGTCAAAGATCGCGCGTTAATGTTTATTAATGTTAGGATTTTACATGTTCACAAATAATATAACGGTGCATTTATTCAATAATTATAGCTCTGTTACTTTGTTCACCAATGACTGTTTCTAATCGATTAACTGCGGTGTCGAGTGCGATCGCGTGTGTTTTGCGTCGAACAAACATCTTTTATTTTGAAAATAGTATGACAAACTTTGTTTTTAGATCAATCTTTCTCTCTCCATTTTGCTCTATAAATGATATTAACTCTTAGGCGATAATTGTAAAGCTTATTAGTTCCAATTTAAAATTCAAATCTTTGATATAATTTTTCCTTAAGTTTGTAAACAAAAAACAAAAAAGAAGAAAAGTTGCTTAAAAAATTTAAATTACTTAACTTTGACTTTTTTAAGAAATGTGTTCATAACTTGATATACTGCAGATATAAAATTGATAAAATATCAAAGGTGCACATATTCCAAGAACAAGTTCCGTTTTACAGACGTGAAAAGACGCACACTTAAACGACGCCAGCGAAAAATGCATGTACGTGTATTTTGTTTGCGATTCTTCAAGAAATCGAATTACGTGATGTCTGCAATTATTCAAGGAACTTGTGTTCACTGGCGACACTTGATGCCTGCTGCATTTTGCAACGATCGCGAAGTCGCTGCGACCGCGCTTATGTAGCTTTTATAGCATTGTCTTGCCATTTCAATAAAACGTGACGGAACTCGCTATATACCTGCATACTTCTTGTAGTTTCTAATTTTGCTGACTGCTCTTGCGATGCGAAGAGCGCGGCAACATAATTCTAACAACTATTCCGACACGTAGCAAACGTGTTTCGTGTTGCACATCAAAAAATTTAATCAAGAAAATACAAAGTTAATACTATCCAGTTTGATAAATTTTCTATATGAGAATGAATTATTTAATTTTTATATTTGATTAATATTATAGAGACGTAACATATCACAAATATATGTTTTAATTTCTTTAAGACATATGTTAAATTCATTTCATTCTACGTTCGTAACATTATATACACTCGCTATCTTACGAAACCAATTAATCGAAGTGCTTAACGACTCACAGATGCTTCCGTTTTCATCGCATTTTCGCCGCTACATAACGTTCCCCTTATACATACAGCATCTGGCTTGAGTTACATTTCGCTCTTTTTGCAGGATCGCGCATCGACCGCGATTTCTCTAAAACGTCAGTCGGACGCAACTCGTTAGAACAGCGGAAAATTTACCCCCGTGATAGACAGTCTGCGATTAAGGACAAACCGACTAAAGAGCTTCGTGAGATCACTGGACCCGACCGAGTAATCACTAATCAAGCGCGTGTTCGGTGATTCAGACCGATTAATATATAATCTCAAGACGTGACAGAAAGCTCTGACATGTCTTACATGTCTTATTATAAAATAACATCAGTGTAACACTATAATCAGCGAGTGAATAAGAGTAATTAGTCTCGCGCGATGTGACAAAAGAGCTTATGATACTCTTTCGATGATCAAATCTCGATAATTTTAAAAAGTAAAGTGCCAATTTTCTGGATACCAACACACACAATCGAATTTCTCGAAGTGTCAACGCCAATTAAAGGTTTTCAATAAATTCCGAAGTAGGGTTTGAGTGGATTCCCGATCTGAAGAATAGTCTTTACGCAGATTTGGATCGAGACATATTAAAACCGTCCGACGAGTCCGGCAGAAAAAGTCGATCCGCGCGTTTAAGGTTTGTGCGTGGCACGAGGTCTCCTGCCGAATCTTTAGAATTCTTTGTCGGGAACCGCTGGGAACTCGACAGAAGACGTGAGACTATCGAAGTCGGCTTTGTAAGCCGCAGAGGAAGAACGAGGATACAGCGAGATGGACAAAGACGGAGATATAAAGAGAGCGCAGATAATGCGACCTGTAACGCGAGCTGACGTGAGAACGTCTTCCCGAAAAAAGAATAGCGGCTGAATGGGACGACGATCGAAAAGCACTTGTTCGATTCCCGCGAGTAACTTTCGTTCGCGCGATCGATCTGTACTTACGTGCAGTATCGCCAGGATAGTAAACAACCGCTCACCTGTAACAAAAGTAATTCATCGTTAGATTTTGCAAAGAACAATTAAATGCAAATAATATTTATCTTTCATTTATTACTTTAAATTAATTAAGTTGCACGACGTCGAAAGCGTCGTGTCATCTTAATGCAACACAATATATTTGCATAAGCAACTTTTCATCCCAATGAAAACACGGCGCGGAACAATTACGATCGTCGAGTTATTAAAAGGACGGATAAAAGAGAGACAAAGAGAGTAAGGTAAACGCTACAGCAAAGCGACCGGAATGTCGACCCTTGCATTTATGCTAATTACGCGAAGTCAAACACACGGACGACTAGTGAATTCGATTGCGTCTTGGTCTTCGATTGATTTAAACGTTTGTCTCTCGAGCGATGTATTTTTGTTTCGGAGTTTTCGCGTTCTGTCACACGAGAACACTTGGCTGGTAGTATCTGTATCCGCCTTTAAGAGCTCATATATACGCTGCTGAATGACACGCAAATCATATGTCTCAAACACCATGCATATCTAATCCTTGACTGAACTCGCGGAAAGAATATATAAGATCGTTGGCTAAATATAGAGAATTGTGAACACCTCGAAAGATCAAGTATGAAATCTGACTTATTAGAAGATGATGCAACAGCAGTTGTTGAAGTCATACTTAAATGACAATCAGATAAATGGTTTTGACAAATGCACATTTTATATCAAAAATAGACAACAACTCGAGTTTCGAGGAAATCTAAGTTTAACTTTTGCAAAAGTAACTACGCGTAACGATTGAAAGTCATCATACTACCAAAAAAAACAGTGTGCTATTTGTTGTCAAGCTTTCGTAAGCAATAATAATAACAATAATAATTCTCAGGAATATTGCCTTACGCTTGGATATTACGAAGATGGTTAAAGCATTTATTATATGCGTCAACTAAACTGCAAACTGTGCAAATTGATTAAATACGCTACATCGTTCGCTCCATTAACATCGTCTGGGATAAATCTATGCCGGTAATCTACGATCTGCTTCAAACGCAATTTCCGACTTAGTCGAGCGGAAAAAGGTTAAAAAAAAAACTCGACGAAGAACGATTCGGAAGCATGCGCGAATTCATGTTAGGTGAGGAATAAAAGTGGTATTTGTGCGCGCGCGAGTAGGTATAATAATTCTAAGGATACGCGGCTAAATAACGCAAGAGGAAGATGCTGTTACGTAAGGTTCGGCGCAAAAAAAAGAACTCATATCTTGTAAAACTCTTTTTTTTTGCACGGCGAAGTCTAATGGCGCCTTCGTAACGGAGTTGATGATTATTTCTAAGATTCTAAAAACGCGGTCTCGCTCGAGTCTTATTGTTAGATTTTGCTAGGGTCTGTTTATAAGTATCGTGTCGCGAGATCTTTACAGGTTGATTAAAAGAAAACGAATAAATTAAACAAATTTTTTGATTTTTGGAATACATTACGACGATTCCAAAACTGGTTCGTGAGATTATTAGTTGTACAATAACGCGATTGAATTTAAAACTGAATTTAAAATGACGACTTCGCGATTGTTTCGAATGGTGAAAAATCGAGCAGCAGGTTTCTTTATTTCACCACAGACTTCCACCAAAGACAAAGTTCTAATATATATGCACATATACTTCAATCTGCCACAATCAATTTTAACGTGTAATTTAAGCGATTTTATGAGAAAATGCAGGTAATGAAGAGTCATAAACAAGTCGTTTCCGCATATTGCATGGTTCGCAAACCTCGCGTTCGCTACATGTGTGTTTAACGGCTATAAACAGAGTTAATAAAAGTTTTTAATTTTTATTAATAAGAGTTTTTAAAGTATTTTAAATCGGCGATTATCTCCGATAAATATTTTTGAACGCTTTGAAATACATGTCGGCTCCGAGTTTGTTGTATTTTTTTGACGCAAATTTTTATCTCATTAAATAGAAGAATATACACACACACACACACACACATTTCTGAAGAATTATATTTAAAATATAAATATTAATTTACGCGTAATTACATTACCGCAAAAAGCAGGTTTTGTCGAATATTTAATGACGATGTACACGTACCCGAAGTAATTGGACCGATGATATTTACGCGAGTAACGGTGCCGTTCCTTGAGGCGTACTTTACTCAAAGCAGAAATTCAAACATCTGCATCCTGTAGGAGACGGCAAATGATCTGAGAGAAATCCGCCTCAAAGACTTTCACTTCAATTCTGTTTCAAGTGGAGCGGACGTGGCAAGTGGTTTCACGAGTATAGATATCGACAAATTTTTATATTGGCAATACATCGCCGTAGTTAAAACCGTTTCCTGCTACGAGCGGCAAACTGCACGTACTTGATCGCAGCGCAAGAAACACATTTTATATTCATTATTTCGACATTATTATTTGTCACATAAATAATGTTAATATCGCAAAACATTGCAATAACGCAAAGCGCATCTAAACGCGATATTTAGAGAAGTGTGTAATTGATATATAAAATATAGTAATTATATAACTTATAAATTTTAATTCTGTGAGACAAAAAGTAATGGAATTGTTAAATAATAAAGCAATCCTTGCGCGTTTCGATGTAATAAAACCTAGGACAAAATATCTACCGAAGCGGGATTTATGAATCTGCCGTTCTGAGGTCGAAGCTCGTCGTGGTTAACCGGTTAGTTTACATGTGTACAGGTTACTCCGATGCGTGGGCGAGCAGGAATGAGTAGTAGCATGAAAAGGAAGCAAAAAGCTGAAGCAGAAGATGTCAGTCGCCGAACGTTAACTGGAAGTCACGGCAGATAAATTTCTAAATAATTTCACGAACACATCAATACTTGCAAATTAAAACACCTGATGTCATTCGCCTTTAGATTGAATCGATGTAAATTTAAATAAAAAGAAATAAAGGTTAATGTATTTTTAATAGTAGATTCTGTTTAAAAATTTACGAACTTTTTTTGAACAGAGAAAGAACGCTAAACTTGTAACGAATAAAGATAAGTAAAAGGCGTTGCATAGGTATTTCGTTCGAGTGAAAAGGCGAATGCAGATTAGTTTCTGGAAATTGTTCTCAGGCACGTTGCCGCGGAATCACGCCTATATCAGAACACGGTTACTATCCCGAGTGTAGTAGCATGTTTTCAACCGTGTCTGAGAATACCGTATAAGCTCTCCGCATTTGTATTCTCATTGAACGCTCGTACGTGTGTTGTATGTCATGTCACCTTTTCGAGAAAAAACAAAATATTTGTCAACTACCTTAACTTCTTTTACAAATATATGTATATGTATTCTCGCGCGTGCAGAGAGTATGTCAAAGATATGTCGCGCGGTTTTGTTTTTTAATAGTATTGAATTACAAACAAATGTTACAAAAAAAATGACCTGTTTCAAATGATTTGCAATAGAAAAAATTGGCACACTGATAAATTTTTATTTAACTTATATTTTGAGATGAACGATGTACGAAGCTGAACTGACTTTTGTTTTCTTCGTGTATACAAACACACGAATATATCGAATCCACATGTTCGGGGTTGCGACAGAAGATAATAAACGACGTAATCGTGATACTAGCGAGAGCGCAATCGATCATTACGTTATCATTACGTCTGTTGCGTAGACATAGACAAATTACGTAAAAAAGAAATATTTCAACTATTTATTTTCCAGGCAGAAAAGCCATTTTTCACGGATTGCAATTTGACGCAAAAATTTCGTAAAATACAGTAGTCTTCAATTAAACGCCGTTATATACTTCTAATCTGAATGAAGTACTCAGTGAGAAAATGCCGAAGGACACGGCGATCGTGGAAGGAGAATCTCGCGGAACATCATCGCGGAAACAAACGTTTTTTATCTCTTCTCATTTGTCTTGAACAGTGGAGTGTGTGTTGTAATCTGTGCCACGTGTCTTGTATCATCAATGGGGAACAATTAATAGTGAGAAAATCTAGCGGAGATTACTCGCTCATCCGACCGTTAATGGGGATTTTTTTTACTCTCACACGAAAACTTGCGTCATTCTTCGCATTAAAAAGTTCAAAGTGTAAAGATAGATAAGTCTATAAACAGGACTGCTGCGCTTCTTAACTGTTATACCGAACACGTGTACCATATCTCTGTTTGTACGGTTTTAACTGGTTTGATATATATGTTATGGTCAAAGCTCGAAATAGGGTTTTTAGCTATGCTTGGTTTAAAGGTTAACATTGTTCGAGAATCTGCAAAATGATGAGTAATAATTTTTCACCGAGATATTGGTGAATGCGTCACACAAGTTGGATGATAAGCGCCACATGTGATGTGACTTATTGATGACATCAATACGTAATCAACTCTTACTAATAAAATATTAATTAAGCGCAATGTTTACGTGATTTGTCAGACTTATATTGCTTGTGTACCGAGTTCGGACAATTTATTCGAAAATTTCCCACCGTGGATTTAGCAACCCGCATCCTCGAGAGGAGTCTGCTGTGTGTAAGCGGAATATGGGCCACTTATAAAACTCCTGAACGGTAATTAAGATGTTTCTTTAATTAACGGTTAGCACTACTGCAGCTTGCTACCGTCCGATGTAAGGACGATTGAATTAGTACCGCTGCTCGCGGTTATGCTCCGTAAAGTGCAACGAGAATTCCAGACGCTGAGGCCGGTAAATTACGTACAACTATTTTAATTCTTGTTGAAGTGCACAGCTAAATTAATTAACAATACTCCATCCATTAAAGTGGAAGTTTGTAAAATAAAGTTTAAAGGAAAAAGTATTTTTAACACCGTTGCAATCTGCGTACATATAAATAGACATGTTTTATTCGATTATCAACTGACAAATTAAATTAAAAATCATTTAATTTATCCAGAAGAAAATAATCAAAAACACAACGTACTTATACATTGCGTGATGTACATCTCCATTGTTTTAATTAAAATAGAATTTTAAATATAGCAAGTTATGCCATAAAAACATTACATTTGTGCTTTAATCCGAATTTTATATATCTCTTCTAGTGAGCACAAACAACGTTATCAACTTATCATTACGAAGAAGTTCTACACATATGAGTAACTAATCTATCAATTGCAGTCTGAATAAGCATGTAAGTAGGAGCTATTAAACTGCGTGTAAATTTTTTACGGAACGATAAATTGTTCTTCAATTTATTCGAGTGTTAAAAATCGAGGCGTGGCTCGTATCTGTATATTTTACCACGTGTTTTTGCGTGTTTTACCTCTGACGAAACGACAAAACGCAAGTAACTTTGAAATTGTGTTGAAACTGTCGTATGCGAGTCAGGTACCCGTTCTTTTTCGCAATGCTTGGAGCAAGAGTGAAAATGCATCGACATTTTATGGACGAAGAACATGTGTGTTAGACATGCACGTTTGTAAAAAGCATGAAGCATGATAAAAACTATTTCCGAACTATAGAATGTCTCTCCCAATTAATTTTTATATATTTGCATTAGCGCATAAATAGACAAACATCATAAAAGAAAATAAAAGTAGGAGCTTTTATTAAATAATTTTCGTAATAATTTCCTTATATTTGTAACGATTTTGTATCAATAATAACTTTCTAAAATATCTGTAATTGATAAGAGAAATCTACAATCATAAGATATAAGTATTTTTAATCAATCTAATCACAGAATACGAATCCTGTTTAGAAAAAATTCTGCAAAGATTAAAACCACATGATAACCTCGACTTTGTAACTATGCAACTTAGCCAAGAACCATCTCCTGGAAAGGCAAGTTTGCACCTTGGAAAGAATTGCAACGATCGTGTGAACGACAGTCTAAGGTGAACCGGAGCGGTTGGCCAGTTCTCAACCAACGAGAAATTCCGTTACAGGGCCGTATCGCGAGAGATCGTTTCCGTTTCGGAATAACGTACGAAAATGGGGCGTTCTGCATCGGGATCAGACGCTGCAATCGTTTCCGCTGCATTCAGTTGCAGCCCCTTTATATTGTTATGATAATTATCGTGCGCATCTCCCTTGTCCCTCTGGGGACAAGCATCGGCTTTACTCCAGTTTGCACTTTTTATTCCTCAGTCTATGGTTAGTCAGTTAAAAACTGTTAATACCGAAAGAAATAAGTTTTGAAGTCGCAATCGAATATTCGTACAAAAAAAATTCATTTTCTTTTTTTAAATAAAAGAAGTTTTTATACACTGTATTTTAAATACAGTAAAAACTTTTCAATCGGAAAAAATAAACAAATTCACCGTTTTTACAAAAACTCACAATTCAGATATATTTACGATCGTTAACTCTTTATTTTTCCGAACCATGTGTTTCAGGCTGGTTTTCTGTTTAGATCTTTAAATGCCGGACGCGGTTCGGCGACTACGAGAGCCACTTGTCTTCGTAAGGTGGTTCTCTAGCCTCGTGGACACTGACACTCTCCGCTTTCCCAGAAGCCTTCAGGACGTGGGAAGAGACAGAGGTCTCGAAATATGCTGCACATGTGCCAAGAAATGGATGGCGCCCAGCCATGTGGCTGAGAAAAGCGATAGTCGAAGAAAAGAAAAAGACAGAGATTAGAAAAGATTTCGTTTGTGTGGAAAATCTATTCTGTCTGAAAATCTATTTGTCTTGAAACGCAGTCCAACAAGATATATGAAACGTGTAGATAATTTACACAGTGTATTATATTGCGTTTATTTTTGTCGTTTTTTCTTTCTTTCTCTCTCTCTTTCACTAATATCCTGTTAAAATATTGAACGTACATAATTTGTGATTTCATATCTCACTTTTCTCGCGTTTTCACGATTCGTCTTTTGTTACTTTGTTTTCGATCATCTTCCGATTCCAGAACCTGTTGCTGCGCTTCTTCTTGGCTCTGTTCCACGCGAAGCGTGGTATGCTTTGTACACACACACATCTCAATGACGATGCGAGATGCGTGCAAGAACTCAAGATGCGCATCTCGCATTATTCTAGTAATGTCATTTTTTACTTTACTCACAGATAAAAACTATGAAAACTCATTCTTTTCTATTCTTCGTTGCATTTTCCGGTCACTTAAATGCGATACGAGTTCATGCGATAGTAATTGGTCACGAATGTAAAACAATTATAGTATTTTTTTTCTCATATTTTTTTCTCAGGATTGAATGTCTCACAGGAAAGGCAGTTTCACTGCGAAGAAAATGTCCTTCCGCTTCAGTTGACAGGTATACTAATTAGAAAGACTCAGAATGAGATAATAACGTTTCGTGCCCGGTTCTGTGGCACTTAATTATGTTTTCCGTACGCACCGCGCAGCATCAGCGCGGGAACTTGCCCGCGGCGCTCAAGGATTTTCCCAATGCGTTTTCACAAAGAAATTTTCTCTTATCGATATGTATCAAGAAAGTTAGTTGGAAAAAACAAAAACATGTTGCTTCTATATCGTTTTTGATTAGTAAAAAAAAAATATTTTTCTCAGTAATATCGAAATTTTAACATTCGATGTTATTGCTACTAAAATGTAAACAAGCGTCTTTGTCAAAGACAGTGTATCTAGAATCAGAATTAATATTGATAGTCCGTCTTTGAACGATCGCCTTTTTTGTTGACCGTCACAAAGGCCTGCAGCTTGTGTACTTGATTGCAGTCGCGCATGGTTACCCGCGGCATACCATCTACGACGACTAATACTCTTATGACTACAAGCCAGATCCACATGCTCTCCCT
Source organism: Pseudomyrmex flavicornis (assembly GCA_014825475.1). Lineage (NCBI taxonomy): Eukaryota > Metazoa > Arthropoda > Insecta > Hymenoptera > Formicidae > Pseudomyrmex > Pseudomyrmex flavicornis. Next base: position 84,876 of record QVNW01000143.1, on the reverse strand, counting down.
CGCGATAGAAACTGTCTCCTTCTTGAGGCAAGATAACGGTACCCCTCTCTCTCTTTCGCGGCGCGCGATTTCACAAGAGAGGTGAACTCCGCGCGGGAAACTCTCGACGCTCGACTGCAGCGAGGGAATGCTTCGAGCGTTGTCCACACTTGAATATGTAAAACCGTATAATCGATTTTACACGAACTATGCGCGCGTGACTTTTTTAAAATAATAATTCTCGTAATTTAATTATAAACTTACAAATTGATTTCGCAAAAATATATCTTCTCGTATCAAATCGTATAAAAATTCGATTAAATAAAATATAAACCGATCTGCGAATTGATCAAAAATTATTTTACCGCAAATAAAAACCACACAAGAGGTTTCTAAACTGACTCACGTGAAGTCATTATGTTTTCTTTTAAGGTTAAGTAAATGAGGGACCGCGGCAGTTGCGGACGTATAATTTGAAGAGGCACGGCGTAATCGAGCCACAAATAGAGAGAAAGAGAGGGAAACAGGGACTGAAGGAAAGGATCGTCGAAGGTCAGGATCGTCCCGGGGGTTCGGACGAGGGTACAAAGGTGCAAATTTCCGCGAAGCGCCTCGTGAGGCAAAATACTGCCGTCGTTGGCTTGAGGTAGTCTCGCTTGGCAGAGCGCAAAACAACCACGACGTTCGCCTAACTATCTCGCCAGTCTAACGGAAAACGGTACCGCGGCGTTAGAGCTAGAATTATTGTCATTGTCGTTGTTGCGGTTGAAAAAAAAGAAAGAGAACAATCGGGGAAAAGAAACGTTTCTCGGTGTCGTCGATAAACTCGCGAATAATGATCGATTGTCTCGCGACAAGAACGCAGCACTTCGCGGTTATTCATTTCCAAGTATCTCTAGCCGAGTAAAATCGCTTTTGCACGCGAATCTCTCTCTTGTCGTTACAGAACTGCATAGACCAAATGAAATAAATGACGTTTGTGAACGCCTAACTAGATAGAACTAGACGCGCTTTCGTTTGCAGTGCACTTGTTGACCGAAGATGTCCCAAGTACGCGTTAAAAAAGAAATATAAGTAACATCACATTCTCGCGATTTCGTTTCACGCGTAGGTTTTCCCGCGACACAGTGGCGGGAAGATCAACCGCGTCTTGCATGATTCGCAAGTGATTACACAAGTGATTAGACAATGATCGGAATTTATGGTTGAAACTTCTCTTTGAGAAGTATTGAAAACTATAGAACTCTTCAAGTTACTATAATATTTCGTGATTAGAGAGATCTGTCAAAGATACCGTCAGTATTCATTGTATCGCAGGTACAAATAGCGATCTTGGAACTTGCAATTTTTGAAAGCGCAATGCCGACTTTACACCGAACAGTCACAAGTCGGATGATTAACACGCGGTGAACAAAGAACTGAGCGAAGAAAGGCATCGTTGTTGGTTTTGTTGTTGGCGAGGCGTTCAACCGCCCACCGTTTCCCTGTTCGCTATCTCGTTTAGGGTTGTGATCATGCGAAAGTAATCCCGATTTGTGGGTGGTCGTCGATGATGAGAAAACCGATAGCTAAGTTGCTGTATGAGCGTCAGCCGACACTTGATGAGAGAGCGAAGAGTTTTATCCGATAAGTAAATAATTATTAATTAATAACAATTAATTATATAAAATGTGTAGAGTAATTATTTTACTTCAAAACTTTGCGATAAAAGGATCTCGACTTATTGTTTATATAATTCGACGACTGAGATAACTATTTTATTGGTGTCAATATATCGTGTACAAATAAAATTTTCTAACTCTGTTTATACGCTTCTCACTTTCGCTTTAGAAAAAAAAAGATAAACCAAGTGACCGTCTTTGTATACATCTTTATAGCTTGTTACGCGCATTTTGATTGATCTGTGTGAGATCAACAGATGGTACGATAATCGACAGCAATGTGACACGAAGAATCGCGACCTAGGCCAAAAGATCTTTAGAAACAGAACTTGAGGAGAGATTTTCGGGACGGGTCCGGCGTGCTTCATCACCTGCTCATCATCGAGCGTGGGATGATGCTGATAGACCAGGTAGAAGAAAATCTCGTAAAAAGGCGAGAGAAAAGGGGGAGGCCAGCGCATCGGGAATATATCGTTGGCGTGCTCTATTATTAATACGCTACGCAGATGTAAAGATCGAAGGTCACAATAGATCTATTCGATGATCTATCGCTCGCAACACATGTTCACTTCACGGACTTTTTTTTTACGGCTTTTTTTCGCACGATACGACCTGGATACGACTTGGTCTTCGGTACGTGCGTAATTCAATCTCTCTCTTGCGTTAAAAATAACCACACGATTATCTTCATCAGCAGGAAGCGTCTGAGTTTGTATTGGTGAAGAATCTAGTTATCATCTGATTCGAGTCACAGTTTGTATTTTTGCTTTGCGTTTCTACATCTAGTTATTCTCGGTAATAAGAGAGTTATAATTAAGATAACACGCAAAAGTGTCATATATTTATAAATAACGATAATTTCATTGGATACGTCGCAACGTGTGTAAGAGAAAGAAATGCTATCGTTTAGAAATTGGAGAAGCGTCTCAAAGAAGATTTCCCGCGGGAAAATGTACGTGCGCGTGGTTCCTGGGAAAAACGGCTTTTTTTTAATCGCAGACGAGGAAGTGGGTGGATATCCTGACAAGCTGGCTGCTGCGTTTTTTTCTCAGAGTTTGACGGAGAGAGTAAGGGAGAAGTAGAATATATAAATTTCCTTAAAAACACCAGAAGGACGAACTCGGCTGTCCGCAGAGCGCGGCAGCTGCCGGTGGCCACGGGACATCACGAGAGGAGACGAGGAGGACCACGTTGAAAGGAGAGACCAAGTCCTTAGAACAGGACGTGCGCCTCTCGTCTCACTTCCGGGTTCGCCTCGTATATTAGATATTCATGCCCGTTTCCTACGGCGCACCTGGCGCTTTTTCCTCATCGTCGTCGCGCCGCCGCGGAAAACGACGAACGGGAACTAATTTTAAAGCCATCGCGCTCGCGCGAATACTCGTAACGACTCGTCGAGCGCGATGGCTTTAAAATTAGTACCATTTTTTTTTTTACCGTTTCCTGCACTAACGCCGATCGGTATGTACCTATATCGTCCGCGTTGTCAGCGAAAGTAACGAGACGGTTTTAATGGCGGCGGAAGGATTGTGTATATACCCTGACAACGGTTCGTGGGAAATCGCTCCAACACTCAAGCACTTTCGTCCGCGGGACAGCCAAAGGATACAGCTGAGAAAAAAAACGAGAGAGCCTGGGAAAAAATCGAACTTCAAATATCCTTAGTTGATCGTGTGCAGGTACGAAACAAACACGGGAGTGTTTCTCGAGTTAATCAGTTTTGTGTATACGCGATAATGAATGCTATTGTCAACATGAAATATAAATATATCTATTTTCTAACAAAAAATTTGTGCTTTCTAGTTTTTCGTGAGATATAAATTTCGGTCGTCATCTACGCAAGTACACACACAATCTCGCTTTACATATCGGAATATATTATTTTATCTTTTGATTTGTAAAACTAAACGTCGACACACAGAAAAAGTAAACACAATTGTTGAGTCAAAACGTGAAGAATTATAATAAAAGTCATGATGATCTAAATCTAAAGAACGCGCCGTCGTGCGCGGAGGGCAAGAAGACAAAGCGCGCGCGCGTCGCGACGCTTAATACGCACGAGCTTGAATTGATAAGAAAAAGTGAGTATTGTATTTCGATACTCAACTTATCGATGCAGAGTATAGATATGTAGAAAGAAGTAATACGAACCGTTAATGGACGTCAATTGGTAAGAGACAATTATGAATGAAGAAGAGTTATAAAGTGCTCGATGATCCGATTTCATAAAAAAATTTGCTGAAGAAGAAGATAAGATTTAATATAATCTTTCAGATGAGTCGGCTATTTAATTGTCGAATAAAAGACAATTATTTGTCGCGTACAAAGAAAATATTATTGCACACATGAAGTTTAACAGATAGTAAATAAATACCATTTCGTACGACATTATTTACAATTGATTGAAAGAACATTTAACAACGCTTAAAGTGATTGAATAATTGCGAACCCTTCGTCCTGGGAAATTGGTTTCCATATGAATTTCGAAAGCAAGAAGAGATTGCTTCCGTAAGAGATCCTGTGTACTTTCTCTTAAGGAACACGCTCAACCGAGCCTGTCCTAATATTTACGGAATTGAAACGCCCTTTTCCACTCGCTCGTCGTCTTTTTCCAAAGAGAGGACACCGTGAAGTGGCTGAGGACCTTTTTGACTGTGTACGCGTCCTTTGTATACTTCGTGCATCACAAGAAGGGCACTTAGCTCACAAGGAGCTGCAATTTGTGGGATTTCACAACTACGAGCGAATATATATTGCACCTGGGAATCGTTTTTTTGAGGTCTCCGGAAATAAAATATCACGGCACTCACAATCAGAGCTAATAATGGACTCGGCATATTTTCCTTTGAATTTTTCTGCGCTCGCCACTTGGGTCATTAGTAGAAAATTTATTATAGTAATATAAAAAGAAAGCGTGTAAGAAGATATGCGCGCGTACGTCATTAACATTTTCCCTTAGTTAAACAGTTTACATGATGTGTGCGTGTGCAAATTCTATATATGTACATACACACTATATACATTGTAAAATATATATTTCTTGTGTATAATTCCTCGAAATTTCCATAAGGTTATTTATAATCGTTGCGATATGAGTATTTTGTGGGGCTCGAAAGTCATAAAATTTCAAATCGCACGTAATATCGGATTACCAAGACTAGCTTTTTGAAGTTTCGCGCTATATGAATCAACTTCTGAATGCGTAGGAGCGCGTGAATAGCAAAATGAGCAACAAGATGAGTGGCTTTGGTTAAGAGCTAACGAGAATACATGAATACGTTTATCTCCTATATACGTGTTGCTTTTTCAATCTACTCTTCTTCTTTCTCGACACGAGCAAAATGATCGTCATTTCGCGGAATTTCTCGGGTTTCTATCGGTGAGAGGCAAACCAATACATATATATATATATACTACATCGAAAGGAACATTTCACGGAGCGTGCTTCGTTCGACGATCGTCGAAAGAAGGTGCGAGACGAATCGTAAAGGATCAGAGCGGAATAAGAAGCAACGCTCGTGTATTCCGTCGAGAATTACACGTCGACGAGCCGTGAGTTGCACCTGCAAAAATAGCTACAACATTGATTGCGTGCCGTATCTGCCATCGTGTTACGCGTTTTCATTGTATTCGGACAAAAAGAAGCTCTACTTCTATCTTTAATATCCTTCTTTTAACTCTCTCTTCTCATCTCCGTTTTCATACATTTTTTAAATAAAAAAATTGGCCTATTATAAATCTTGAAAGAGAAAAAAAACATGTGGTAACTTATATAAATTCCGAATAAGTAAATTTTTCAGACTCTAACGACATAGAAATAATCTGATATTGTTAAAAAAAAAACATAATTCTTTTATCGCACGTTTTAGAATTTAACGTATCATTACGTGTTCGCCTTTTACACGCGTTCCACGTTAACACGACAATAAAATAATTATCATTTGCTGACACGCATATGTTTCATATCTCGGCTACTGCCTGTCGCATTATGCGCGGCATGCAAACTGAAAAAGATCATTTGCGTGAACCGAGCAAGAGCCGTTCGCTCAATCGGCGGTATTTGCTCTGCTACGACGTTGAAGTGGTTCTTCGCGCGGGTTAGGTTCTTTTCTATATGTATAAGAGACCGGGACACTCTCTCGCACAGGGACCTTCATCTGCCGCTCGTTATTCGTCCTGCGTACAAAGCATCCTTGATACCGCGGAGATTGCATTGACCAGGGATCTGGCGAGCGAGGGGAGGGAGACCAAGCGGCTCTCGAGTTCACCAGAGGAATTTCATGTCGTCGCGCGGAGAAAGAAAGCAAAAAAAGGTGGAACGTAAGGTCGAGGAACGGCCCTCGTCGAGGGTGGACGAGCGATCTAGGCGTCTCGACCTTCGCCTCTTTTAACCGCGCCGAGTAGTGCACTCGACCAGATTCACAGTCATCATTCGTGACTCCTCTTGTCAGCCCGTAGAAAAGGCAAATGGCAAATGGCCCTTTCTTTGCTCGCTGCAGCGGCGCGTCGCGACAGCGATACAACTGTGACACAGACCGCACGATCCTGAATCCTGCCCACTCGCACGCCGCGCCAGGTGTGCGCGACCATTTCATTTTTATAATCAGCTGATATGTCGTAATTGTGCGTATTGTTACATTTCTTACGTGCGTGTATCGCGCCGCGCTACATTGTTCAATAGACAACAGTCGCCGTCCGTCTGGCAGGGAGAATTCACTCAGTACAAACGCGATATTTAATTTTTTTTAATGCCTATCTATTCCACTCAAAGAGGGATGTTCTCGACAAAAAAAATACAGACATTTAAAAAAAGTTGTTACAAGTGTGTGTGTGTGTGTGTTGTATAAATGTGTATTCGTGAATTTCTATATATAACAACGCGCACGTTGATAAATAAACGTAATTACGTGATCAATATCAATATAAAATTCAATGATCACAGATAGATAAGTTATATAATATTATTTTTACTTTCTTATATTTGCTGTACTTAGCAAACACAAGATACTTCACCTTAGCTCGGCCGCGCAAGTTATCTCTATGTGAAAAATATTATCTTTCGAGATAAACCAAGAGCGGCAGAGATTTTTCTCGGAGAAAAACCCTTCATGTGGTTGTTTGTCTCTAAACAATCGAGAAACAAAAAATAAATTGCTTGAGATTGAGAGCCGCGATAGAGAAGGAAAGAGAAAAACATACGGCAGCAAAAGCGCGGGAAGACACTTGACAGCGCATTTATCTTTTCCCATAACGGGATCTATAGCACAGGAACCATGGATTGATCTACGTCAAGTAAGCGACTTGAGGTCGCCATATGTTGCTACGCATGTTTGCCGTTCCGCTAATCACGATTACGACGGATTATCTTATCTCTCGCTTGTGTTATCTGCCAAATATGTCAAAAGAGAGTAGAAATACATACGAAATTTCTCGTGTCAAAATGTACACAACATGGGTTGGGAAATAGGAGGAGAAGAGTTTCTTTTTTTTCTCGAATAAATAAAACTAAATTAAGTAAAATAATATATACGTGTAATTATATGCAGTTAATAATTACGGAACGACTTGCGTTATTTATAACGTCGTAAAGACGCGTTTTAAAAACTTGGCCGCGGTTAAGGTGCACGCTCTTACCGAATCTGTCACGGTCGATCTTCTGTGTAAGAGGTATTAATCGCGATAGCAATCAAGTGCAAAGTAATTTTACGCGCGTTTGCGGTATATTTAACGGGCTTAACGGCCGAAAACCAGGCGACGGGGCGTATCGCGACATTAGCGCGATGAGAAACAAAATACCCGATAAAAAGCGACGACATGTGCTCCTACATGGCGGTGCCAAGTGTGTCTTCGATGTACCCACATGGCCGGCAAACTTAAATCTTTTTTTTTCTCCTATAGGAGACGCACATACTCTCTCCTGCCGCGTGCAGACACCGAACTTCGCGTGCGGTTCTGTTTTCGCGAGTCTGCGTCAGAAAAAATGTCCCCGAAGGGCAGAGAGAACGGATTCGAGTCGCCGTATATGACGCACAATCTCCCGTCATTAAGTCTTGCGGCGAGCATCGTGTCTGTTTTGGTCGTCAAATGAGAAAAAAATTGTATATTCACGCGATAAAGTAACTGCGTAACGTATAAGAAACGTGTCGTAGAATTTTTCTGAAAAAAAGTACAGAGAGCAGCTGCGCGCTACTTCTCTTTAGTCTCTCAAAAATATTGTCATTAAAATAATACTTTGAATACAAAAAGCTGTATCTATCTTGAGATAAATATTGAGAAAAGTTGGAAAAATCGCTCAATTTATGTTCTAATGTTTTTTTTAGTAGAACGCAGAAGAGATTAAATAATGAAAATATGTGTCGTGATTTTTTTCTTAGCGCTGTTACGTAAAATCTCGAGCGTTTTGCGTGTTATTTAGATCCGTTGCAGCGCGATCGGCACAACAGCAGATTTATTACGTCCTGATTAAGTTACACGTTGATTTCAGTCTGTTCACGGCGAAGGTACTTTTAAGACACCAGATCGAGGGATATCGTGTTCCTCGAGCGTGCGTGTATTTTAGACCACGGCGTATTCCTTAACCGTGATTGTGTACAAGCGTACTCTTCGTCTTGCGCTCCTTCCATCACAACGACGTTCCCAGACCAAGACTGTGCTACCAGAGTGTAACGTTATATTCTCGCCATGGTGGTTGTTTCGCCATGGCGACGAACTCGTATCTCGCGCACACTCGAGAAGCGTTGCAGCACACTCTGCATGGGTGGCCGTCTCTGGAGCAAACAAGAAGAAGCGAACGCTTCGCGCTGTCCGGAGCAATATCGATTATGAAAATTCGATAATATTATCCAGATACGCACACAAGATTAACGTTTTTTCTCTTTTTTCCAAAATGTAGATTACATCGATTATTTGCACAAAGAATATTTGCACAAAGAATATTTGCAAAACTTATTTTTTGTTGCTTCAAATTGCAGAAATTAGAAATGCTATTTAGCTTTAAATCTGTTATATTCTAGAATTCTGAAAGACAGAATTAGGTTTCTTCGTTGTCATTCAACCTGTTTTACGTCTCACATGTATTTTCTGACGGAAGAAAGTTTTTTACGATGCAAGGTGCATATATACACAATCTAACTGTGTCAACGCGTATCGACTCCTCCTTTTCTGTTCCGCGGAGGTGAGTTCCCGTCTCAAGTTCAGTGCCATCTCGCAGTAGGTTTAGTCTCGCTCGCTGCACAGCTTTCTTCCACCTTCTTGGCAGCCACCGTGGACCCATAGTGGCTCATATATCGTGAGACGACGCAACAATGCGGTATTTGAGAGTGTCGTGGCCCCGCAGGTAACCGAACCTTGTCTTTCATCCCTCTCTGACCGTCTATGTCTTGTCCACCGACGCTCGAGAATCCTCCTCGGTCGGGGGCAACAATACTCGCTCGGATATATTCTCTGCGTGTTCACTCGACGCGAACGGCACTGGTTTTCTTAAATGCATACGCCGCATTTCCTCGCGCGTGCATGGAGCAGTTGCAGCGAGAGGAACGATGAATGCGAATGTGTAGCGTGCGTAAAAGGGGGAGTAAAAGGAGGACGTGCGGGACGTGCAAGGATAACTAAAGCTGAATGAGAATTTTAGCGATTCAGATTTGCGTACTAACAATTTTTCGTTTTGAAAACTAACTTCATCAAACAGTTAAGTGTTCCTGAGTTTGAGCAAAAATAGTGAATGTTGCGCACGTAGTTTTCATAATTGTCATTCGTTTCCTATTTTTTACTCGCTTGAATATGTTACATCGACTTAACATTGCAAATGATATTTTTATTATTTACGTACAAACACGCGCGAGGAAAAAACGAACAAATCAGAATCGCAAATATTTATCATTGCGGTCGAATCAGATATATCAGTTTTATCGTATTAATTTGCATCAACTCGCGTTCTGTTGTAATCACGTACGTACTTATCTCGTGTGATTACATGTCGCTAATTTACCAACGATTGCAATTCACATGCTTTGCATTAAAAGCATATTTAACCGCGTATGCTGTTGGAAACTTATTTCTAATGACGCAAATATACACACACCGTGTCCTTGCGCAGAAGTTTCAAGTAGAAAATCAGCATACCAAATTACGGGTTATATACCATTCTCTAAGACAGCTATGTCTCAGAATCGAGCTCTTAAAAAACATTTAAATATTAAAAAAAAACATTTTTTTAAGTAATTCACGATTCTTGTTATAAAAAGTTCTATCAAAAAATTTAATTTAAAATATAGTATTTTTTATTACATGGTTGTTTTAAAACAACATTTAGTGGCTAATTTTATCATCATGCGCAAAAATTTCGAAGCTCTCTTTTTGAAACGACTTCAAAAAATAAATTAAACTTTTGTTACGCGAAATTGCCACTCACAGATTAGACCAATACGTCGTGATTTTCAGAAATGAGAGCTCAAGTTCACTTGTTCGTCCAGTCGGATCGACTGGCGTGGACATTCACCCCGACCTCAGAGCAGAGAACGCTCGCGCGACATCAAATCCCGGTTTGGACGCGAGCGCTCGACTCCCCGGAGACATATCTGGGCTGTTTTCTTTGGTACTAGTTACCCCATTTGGTCAAGAAGGGAGCTTGTTCGCGACTATCCGATCGCGCGTCAAACGGATGCGCCTCGTTCTTCAATCCTTTCGGTACGTGCGCGTCTACTGTTGCAATTTTACGTCGCGACACAAGAAAACGTTTCCTTCTACGGCGGCACGATCCTTCTGACAGTCTTGTTGGAAATGAACGTTCTATACTTCTCCAAATAAAGAAACGGTTTAAATAGTCCTTTACAAAAAATAAATCTTTTCCGAGGAGTCGGACAGTGTTCAAAGTTTTATAAAATAGAAATAGCGCGTAAGCCGGTTTTCTATCCGCGAAGGATAAGACAACAAACCGTGACAGAAAGGAAAATATTAAATAAGCAGGTGGCATTCCGTATTGCCGCAAGGCGGCCGTACCTTCGCGCACTGGGAATAGAACGTCTCTTTAAACTCGCGTGACCGTAGACGCGAAGTACACGTGAGAAAAAGGCAAGTCTCGCGATATTTTCTCATATGCTATATGTCGTGTGCTCTCATAATGTTAGTCCGCCAAGTATTTTGTATCTCGTTCGTATTATAATAAAGTAAAAGATAAATTTACGTAAGTTTATGTATGTGATTCGCGTAACACAATAGTATTTATGTTGCAATATAAATATATCATTAAATTATTATTACATCGATTATTTTTTTTTTTTACGTAATTTAAGACGTATTTCTCTCTTCTTTGAATTTCTATATCTCGAAAAACAATTTGTATTGGTTACAAAGACGCGTTACTATAGTCGCCGCAATTCGCGGATCCTGACCCCGACACAACTCCCCGAAGTGGAGAAACAAAATTGTTTTCGCGTGTTCTCTCGGGAGACATGATCACCGCGAGTCTTTGCGGGAATGGAGAACGGACGGACATCACGTCAGAGGACAAGAAGAGAAAGAGGAAGAGAGAGAGATCAAGACAGCGGAAAGATGCGGGAAGAAGACGAAGAAAGACTCGTGCTATCAGAGAAGCGAGCGTGAAAAAGAGAGAGACAAAGAGAAAGGAGACAGAGAGAGAGGATGAAAGATAGAAAAAGAAAGAGAAAGAAAGAGAGAGAAGGATAGAGATGGGGAAGGAGAGGACCGGCTTGAAGCCTCGTAGCATGCAATCTTCGCCCATTGAAGACGCGCTGGGAAACTGCACGGTTATTATGCCTGAATGGAACAGGGGACGGGGTATGCGGGGCAGAGAAGAATGTCGAAGGTAGCAGAGTAGGATGAACGCAAAACGTGCGCGCTCCTCCCGGCGAGGAGGAGGTTTCTGCTCCGTAACCGCGGCACGCAAACTTTGGAACCATGTGCTGGCTGCGCGCGTCCTCGGAGAACCCGGTTCCACGACGAAAATGTCGCGGAACCCGCGGATGTCCTCTGCGTCCAAGAAAAAGAGAAAGAAAGACAGAGAGATGGCAAGGAAAAGAGAAGGGAGCGGGGGGAGGGGAGGAGGAAGGGTAGATTCCACCGCGGTCTTTTTGCGCTGTTTGACGTCCTCGCGATTTTATGGCATGCATGATGCAGCCTGTTCGCTTTACGAACTCACTGAGCAGGTTCATGCTCGAAGGAGAGGCTCGGAGCTCCTCGTTAGAAGATCGTCTGAATGAGATTACTCGGTTGACTTTCGCGTCATTTGAAAATATCGCGAATGAAACATTGGCAATTTAATTCAACGCCGCGTCACTAAAACGAGTGTGCGTTTCTATAATGCTTTCTTCTATTTGTGGGCAGTATCAGATATTTCTATTTGATGTAGAATCCGAGAAGTAACTTAACAACACAATTGAGTTTATAACTGAACGAAGAGAAATTTTCAAAATAATAAAAATAATTTTGTGATGTATAATAACAATAATTAACAACATTAAAGACAAAAAGAAATTGTCCTCGTTCAAGTGACAGATAGACTTCGCATATATTTTGTACTGTCATTTCTCTTCGAGTAATTTCGCTACGTTTATTTCGTATCTTCGTCAATTATGCTCTACTCTTCTGATTGCCCACGCATACGAAAAAGACACCGGCTTGCAACTTCCTTGTTGCACGTATAAATAGATATGTGGCTTGAGACAGGATGCTGACAACTCGATTGTCGAAGTGTCGTTGGAACGCCTCCATTCAAAGGCCGAGCATCGTACGAGCCTCGTACAAAACGCGCTTGATAAGAAGTACCTATCAGCCCTCTCTCTCTTTCTCCCACCGGTAAGGCGAGCATTTAAACAACGTGGCAGAAACGTCTCACGTCGTGAGAGCCTCACTTTACACGATAAGCGGCATACGCGATTTCGTGTGCCTTTAGATGAAAAGATTTACACGCATATCCGAGATATCGATAATTTTTAATACACACGTATTATCTGAAAGATATTATATAAAATATTATTTTATTTAATTTTTTTTTTTTAATGTGCTTTGAGAAGCTGTTTTATAGCAATTTAACAAAAAATAAATGCGCAAGACGTGATACGATCGCAAAAAATAATAACGCGTTGGCATGACTTGGATCGGATTTGCATTTCTGTGAAAACACGAGTTAATATTCCCTTCCGTACTTTCACCTTGCACACTTTTGTCGAACAGCAAATCTACAAACTCGTAACGAATTATTATTACGTGTGAGAAACGCGTTCCGGACACGTAATGATCGACGATGATTCTTTCGTCGGGGCAATCACCTTACATCGCCACTACCTAAGATATCTCGGGGTCGGTAGACGGTTTCATCGATTTTCCTGTAGCATTCCGTTCAAGACGTCGTCTCGGTGCGAGCAAGAAACATCATCGCGGCATTGAATTCCGGGCCAATACGAGCGCCCCCCTCATCAACCTCAATTAAACTCCACCGTCTCGCAGTTATGCTCACTTCGCACCCGAGGCGCACCGAGTTCTACTGGTGTTAAGTCACTATGTATTATTGGTCGAGTTCACTCGTCTCAAGGAAGCTTCTCTCTCGTCTGACCATCAAAGTCTCAGTCTCGTTTTTCTTTTCGTTGCTAAAGAATTTAACCAGAAAACGAAATTTCGATCCGAGAGTTTTTTTGAAAATATCATTTTAACGTGAGGTGACAATGGTAAAAACAAGTGATGATGGCAAAAACAGTTATTTCAACTTGATGTGCGTATAATTTGAAATTCGGAATTTGGATGAATCTTTGAAACTTGTTTTCATTCAACGTTTTACGAAGAAAAGTTTCTCTTCAGCTCTCTCTCTTTCTTTCTCTTTCCGCTCAAACTATGCAGAAAAGTAACTCTGCAATGCAACGCGGCGTTCCTAGCGGGTTCTCTAAGAGCGCGCTTTCTATTTCGTAATGACGCCGATTACGCGCCAAGTTTCAACGAGAGACTATCAAATCCTTTCCTGCTGGTGACCCTCGAGTGGCCATGTTCCTTGAGACTGGCTTCTTGAGATCAGCGCTGGACATGTTGCTGAATGTCGTCTCCGGGATTACGTATCGAGGGCAGTGTCGTTGAACTTCAATACTCCCGTAATGAAAGGGGAATCTCCTCGCAGTCAGGATCTCCGCCGCCGTACTCTTTCAGACCGAATGAATGCCGCGAGTTTTTGAACTTCATCGCCAACTGGCACGGCGACTCGACTCGAGGCATGCACGCGTTCCGATTTCCGCTGCGATCCGAAAGATGTAGTCAGGCAACGATATCCTCGATATCCGCATCTTCAATTTGCTCGCGACGATTTTTCAGACGAGATATCGAATCGAATTGAATATAGCGAACTGTTTTCTTTTTGTGATATTTGAGCATATTTCTCAAAGCACATTTCCTATATATTTGAAAACGTTGTCTGATTGGATAAGAATTTTTTTAATTAAACAAAATCATACAGCTGATGTTACTTAAGTTATAACAGAAATGAAAGAAGAAAATATTTCACGCGCGGCATTCTACAAGTTGATCATTGTCGGAAGCAAAACTCTCACTAGAAGCACGCGTCTCGAAAATCGTAGGATGCTTCGCGCGTTCTTTCGCAAGGTGTGAACAGGGCGTGCGAAAAGAGAAAAAAAGCGACAGATTAATCTTGGATTCAGTTTCACGCGCAAATAAATACGACTGCATGTGCGTAGGATTCGTACCGAGTGGCGACACGTGAAAAATTTCTCTCGCAAGAAGGACGTCTCTCTTCGGACGACTTTTCTTTTCTCTTTTTAAGTGAGAAAATATTTTACATAGAATTTCTATAGAAAACGAGAAAGGAAACGAGATGGCTGTAACGGATACCCAAAAAACTTTAACTAAAGATAAAATAACTAAAAGAAATGTATCAAAAGGCTAAAAGACTTACTTAAACAGCATGTGAGCTCGGAGATAAATATAGAAAAAGTAAATTTAAACAATTTTGTTGTCCAATACTTCACTTGAAAAAGAAAGACATTTTAACACATTGTATGCGGCTCACATATTAATACATGTTAATATGTGGTGATACGCGTTAATACGAAAAACGTATTAATACGTATACAATATATGTTAACTGTATTTGCATGTTTTCCATAAATATTCGACAACAGTTTGCACATGGCTTCGTAATTCTACGGCTCCACCGTGGTTACGAGTGTCAGAGTTCGCCCCCGTCAGGGTTCTTTCAGAAATCGAAATAGATGTATGAATACGAAAGTGCGTCATCCCAGTGAAACCCTCACAGCTGGACATCCATTCATGTTTCAAGCTGGATTCCACTTCAAAATTTTTTCCACTAAGTTTTCCAGTTTTCCTTTCTAACTCCGATCAATCGCACGATAATATATTACACCATCGAAGATGGTTAATAGATTTTGTCATCAGAGACAGGAAACTAAGAAACCTATACTTGTATCTAACATCAACGTTTCAAGTTTTTTGCACAAAGAATTTCTCATTCTGATTTTTAGACGACGCGCGATTTTCAGACAACCTGCCGGGGCATGACTAAATGATGACTTTGCGTAGACAGTTATGGGGGATATAGTTTTTCCGAGTTTTTGCTTATCGAGAGAAAGAGAGAGACACACACATACACAAGTATATTATAATATCACTTGCACAGCGTGTTCATATCGATAGCGCGTGTGCCCGAGAAAAGTGTTGGTTCTCAGAGGAAAACACTTGATATGCGCATAATTTTGCTTGCGACGCGCTAAATTATGCGCGTGTGAAGCACCTCTGTGCGGTTCGCCGGTAGGTGATATGACACGAAGTCGAACTAATCGCGGAATGCCGGCGATGGTAGTGCACAATTGGCTTTTTGTGCGCGCTTAGATTCGGCGGGTGTATTCATTTCATTAGGTCATTAAACAATTACGCACACTCGCGCGTTTACATGCGCTCGTGAATGCGTTCCTTGTAATTGGGCGTGAAGCTACTTCAGGCGCTTTCTTCTGCCGTCTATCTAAACACGAAGAGCCGGAAGATCAATAAATTTACCGATCACACGCAAATCTAATCACCACGCACTTTATCATTGTTATTAACGTTGCGTAGACAATTAATAATGAATTTCTAATTTCTTTTATTTGATAAAATTTACCTATCCTTTTTTATAGATTTAATTTTTTTTATAAATGTTGACGTACGCGAGAAAAATAAGATAAGATTGTTTTGCAATATTTAAAATGTTCTTAAGTATTTTGGATTTTGTTGAACAAAAAAAAACAGAAAGACAACAAGCAAGCAGAGACAACGCGAGATAATGCACGAAGCAAAATGTACTCCAAGAGCGAGGTGAATGTATTGTCGACCCTGATTGCATCTACTGTTGCCGCTCGCACCGGCAAAGATAGCTCAATTGCTGAACATTCAATGCTAACGTTCCTTCGCAATAAATCGCAGTTGTGATTATTTTTCGCGCTACATTTCATCGTCAAGTATCGGATAGTACATTCTAACAATTTTTAAGTAGAAGAACAGAAGTCTCTCTTTATTTTTTCTCTTTTTGCATATTTGTATTAAAAAAAATTATTTCTAAAAGATGTCTCTTTTCCGTTTTCTACATGTTTGATACACTAAGTCTGAGTAATTAGGGAAGCAAAGAGAATGCTCGAGCGTAAAAAATCAGCAAGACAGAGCGATGTTCAAATCACTCGCCGTAATATCATCGCGCAAGATGATTCGCGAGCTGATGCGTCATCCGTCGCGATCGTCGTCATCGACATCGGTTCAAGTGGTGTTGACCCGAGCTCGTTCCCTTGCATCCTTGCGACTCGTTATCGATTCGTGGGAACACCATTCCGATCTCATACCGATCGTTATCACGATTAATCACAATATCGAAGAACGAAGAAAGCAGCGCGCAAACACAAAACAGGTACATTAAATCGCGAATATTAAAGTTCGCGAGCGAAGTTGTTGTTTTTGAAGCGCGCAGTTGAAAGAGAAAGAGGCGTGCTTCATAAATTTTTATTTCGATAAAAAAAAAAGTATAAAAAAGTATAAAAAAAAAGTATAAATCACTTGTTTATTCTCTGAATAAGTTACTCGATTGTTTCTGCGCGCCACGCAAGGCTGCAAAGTTCGATTCGAGTCTCTGCTTTATGCTTGGCTGACTACCGCTCCTCTATGTCTGTACCTCTGTGTGCAATAAAGGGAGAGAAGAGGAGAGGCGTCGCCTCTCAAGAACGCGGGGGAAACGTGTTCTTACTTCCATCGTGGTCTGCTTTTTCAGACGGGCGATACTTCGCCGAAGAATTCAATGAAGAATTACCGCATAATTTTCAATTCCGAGGGGAGAGCGATCTCTTCCCTATTTGGCCGCGCATTTTTCTCGACTTTCATCATCTCGTCTCTTACATCAAAAGATCTCGACCGTCGTAAGTTACAGTCCGTCCGTCGTCCGGAACGCGGCGCGCGTACTTGAAGAGGCGGTAACGACACGAAGAAACCGGCAGGACTCTTGCCAGTGGCAGTTTTGCTTGAGAGAAGGTTCGATGAATCGAAGCAGCGCGTGGACGTGAAAAAATTCCACTAATGTAAGAAACTTCTTCTCAATTAAAAAAATAAAAAAATAAAAAAATAAAAATATGGCATACCGACGTAAATTAGAAAGGAAGCAAAATAACGCGGAGATATAAGCGTCACACGTGTAAGTGGAGCAGCAATGCCGTCTCATGTCACAGAAATGCGACTTTTATTTTCAAACTAATCGCATGGAAAATAGAACTAGGCCGTAGTTTTACTTACTGTTTATCGATACTAACTACCGCGATTTTCTAGTTTAACATTGAGTCGATTGTTTTTGTTGTAGCGAAAACATTAAGAACGTTAAAACCCCCACCAAAGTTTTGACATTATAAATTGAAAAAATCACGAAATGAGTTCTCGTTAGAGGGATTCGTATGAAGACGTTCGTTTCGTTTTATCTCGATATCCCTTTTTGCGGCAATACTGCCGCTTTAACGAAAGTTCCAACGGACGGCATCGTACCATTGGCCTTGTTCTCGTCTGGGCGCTTTGGACGAGCCAAACTGATTAAAGTCCCTAATTAACCGTTTAACAAGATATATTTAACTCATGGTGTTCACGCTTGTAAACGCGGAAGAAAGAAAGGGAGCGGGAAGGAGATCTCAAATCGGAGAAATGTCGCCGCATTTTTGGCACGAAAATAAATACGCTCTGCTAAATAGTCGCTCTGTCTTTCTTACACGTTTGCGATCTTTTATCAGTCGTAGGTAGAAATATAAAACTGGCGTTTTCTCGCACGGAAATAAGATGCATGCTGCTCACTTTTTTATTCAACGTTCGCGCGCGTCAAGTATATCGTAACCCTTTTATCTTCTTCGATTCGCAAAAACAATGATAGGTGAGAGGGAGGTTATTTATCTGCACCGGTTCTTTCTGATTTGCTTATCGTAAGGGCAGTCGGCTTCTCTTTATCAACGTCGAGATACGCAATTTCTTATCTACTAGCGCGATAAATGCATTGTGCGCCAGGTAAGATACACGTATAAGATACACCAGGTAAAACTGTTAGCTTTGTAAATATGTGACAAAAATTGCACGTACATATCGTCTCAAACTTGAAGAGAGCCAACACATCACCTTACAGAGTACATATTTGTTATGTTTTGATAAAGTTTATATTACTTGTGAAAACAACATTGTTTTCGAGAAAGTTTCATATTTAAAGTCTTTATAAAGATTGTTAATAGACATATTTCTATATGTTTTTTGCTTAAGGTCAGTTTTTGCTGTGCACAATTGCAATGTAATGTGTTGCAAAAATCGGCGAGCTTGGGAGCGCGACGGACATTCAGCGAGTTGAATCGAGAGTGAGTCGAGAAAGCGCAATTCATAAAAGCATTAAAGTTTGCGTAACTAAAATGGTCGTTCAGCCGAGCGAAACAAGTATATATCTACTGGATAGACGTGCAAGTTTAAGAATTTAGTTAATTCTTAATACAATTAGACAAAAAAACAACAGTGTCGAGATAACGCGACAAAAAATGTATAAGAGAAATGTTTTTATGACAAGAAGTTGAAATTTGCACAGAAAGATGGAAAACTTTCTAACATTGTAAAATATTTGAGAATAAGAATCAACGATACACGTATGTGTACATATTTACTTCTTGTAAGTCACTTTCAAGCCTCAAACACCTGTTAACTCGCTGTTTGTTTCTCTCGCCGCCGAGTGTGTTTAACCGAAAATTAACCGAGCACTTGAGAAGAATTTTATTCTTAGAAAATCTTTAAGAATCTGATTATTTGCTATTTTACGTTAAATAATAGTGACTTTTAGGCGCACGTCAAATTAAAACAAACAGCGTACGAACCTCTTTCCTCGATAACATCGCTCGTGGTTGGATCGACGCACAGCAGGACAAAGAAATAAATGTAAATTCCAAGGAACTTGGCCGTCTCCATTCTGCGAGGAATCCCCAGGACACTTTCACAAGAAACAACCCATATCCACGTTTCACCACCACTTGTCACCGCGCGCGAATTCTCGCACTTCTCAATACCTCGCGTCTTCGCGACGACAACGCATCCGTTTTGATTTCACATTTAACACGATGCGACGCGACGACAACTTCACACTAAAGAACTTTGCGCGAGAGAGATCAACTTCGATTTTCCGAATCAGTTCACACTCGGGACATTGCGATTCGAAAGATTTATTATGTAGAATTTCTGTCTTGTTTTCTTCGGAATTGTCTTCTCTTTCGATTTCAATTTTTTTGAGTGTTTTGGCGCACGTGACAACGCTCAAACGATTTGTTATGAAGTCGTTATCAGTCTTTTCGTTCGAACATTGACACTCGTTTCGGAGCACTTCGCTTCAAAAGATCGACAAACACTCGCGTTACTTTAACGAGCGCGAAATAAGAAAACAAAAAAAAACTGTATACGATGTTAATTTTAAACTAACACCAAAGTTTTACGCGAAGAGATAGTGTTTTTTCGGCCACCCTCTACGGTATGTATTACGCGCACGTCTTACTCCCACGTCGACCGCGTTAAGAATACGCGCGCCCGCGGATTCGCGCGCCACTAGACGGCGCAGCGCTCCGAAGATTTACGGAGGCGATCGAAGATTGCCGAGTGATCTGGGCTTGCGCGCGAGACTCAGACTAGAGAGCCTCGACTCAGGATTTTTGTAAGTCATTGCAAGGACGTTCCGTGTTTAACAAGTAAAATCTCTGCGAAATTTCGGTTATCGTGACTAAAATAAGGAAGATTTTGATATGTAGAAACGGAGTAACGTTTTATAGCTGTGGTAAGTAACGTGATTTAAGAATTCGACCGAGATTGAAGTAGATTTGTGCATGCGATAAATGTTCATCGATGTGATTGTTCTTTTTAGAATGAATACACACGTACGGACGCTAGAAATTTGAATGTCAATCGCGCGGTCTACTTTATTACAGAATGGTGAGTTTTTAGTTTTTGCAGATATTAATTTTGTAAGATAAATACAACGAACATTGTGTTGCTACATCGCTATTTTTCCGTTAATCACACTCGTTGCTTACGTGATAATGCATCGCAATAAAAAAGTCTGCGACAAAAAATGTTACAACTGTACCATGTTTTACCATATATATATAAAACTAATCGTATAAAAATGGCAGTAACTAAAAATGTACAATTAAAATCGTCTAGATCTCGATATAAAGAATTAAATAAAAATAAAAAGATATTTTTCAGTCGTTGAAGGGAGCAAAGCGTGTTTACAAAGACGGGTTTGTTGATTCCACGAATACGTTAGTCGATGCGTCGTTGTAAAAATTGACTTGAAGACTGGTTTCGTGTCGCCAATGCACGCACATGTGTACACGTGTGATATTATACGTGTAATCGCGTACCTGACAAGAAACCGTGAAAAAGAAACGGCGATACCAACAATACAAAAGTAGCAGCGCGTTTTCTGCGAAAACTTCTCGTGAAAACATTTTTTTTTCGTTTAATCCGGTAATTAAATGTGTTATAAAATTTATTTATTTTAATTCTATATATTATATAGCACATTATATATTTATTTATAATTCAGTCAACTTCTATTTCAATTTCTATTTCAAATGTCAGTATACAAAGAAATCGCTGCGTAAAGAGATCCGTATAATAAAACGTTATAATTCCGTAAATTATTTTCCATTGGAAACGTTCTGTCATAATCTATTACGGTCTCAAATCAAACAAGAAGATTTATTGCGCTGCATTATCGTAACACAATTGAAACCCAAGTCGCAAGTGTTTCCAATAAATCTAACGAGAAACTTTTCGCATCTACATCAAAAGTGTAATCAACTAGATGAATAACGTTTTGCACGTGCGTTATAAACGTTTCTTCCGGCATTTACTCAGATAAAAGATGAACTAGCTTTGTTCCGAAGCTGCGCATCATCGATTGAAAACTGAAACAAAGTTTCTCTTACATCGCAAATACACATATGTGCGTAAATACGACTATAAAAATAGCATTTGATATCTTTGTTGTTACTATAATAGACGATTCATGTGTTATTTCAAGATTCTAATGACTTTATCGCGTCTAATTAAATGGGTGGTGATTGTTAACGAGAACGGGTCATATCACACGCGTCTAGAAAATTAATAACATTCCAGAGATTAATAATTTTTACAGAAATCCAAAGATTAATAATTTTTATAGAAATCCGAATTTCTTTATCGAATATTTTGTTTTTATATTTAGTTTTTGTTTCTCTTCAAATCGTTATTTTCTTCGATTTTCATACAGGAAAATATAAACAAAATAAGAATATTTGGGGTATATATATTCTTCTCCTTTTATTAATTTAAAATATAAGACGGGTGAAATAAAAGAAGGACGGGTGTTAAACAACTTTATTATTTTCTTTGTATCCGTTTATTATAAATAACAAGATGCATGTTCGGTGCGCACGTGTTATTTAACTTGTATAATATACTTTGTATATGTATATATATATATATATGTAGTCACAAGCTCCAGCTAAGTTTTTTTTTTTTTTTTATTTCGCTTACTGTACTATGTCTCTCGTTTATGCCGAGTGATCAATACACTTCGCTAAAATGTCTGTTTCGCGATGCCGTGTGGAAAATTAGAAATTTTATTTTCGAGGACGAACTTTACGCGTCGTGCGGCAAAGGAAAATCGTGTTATCCTCGCGCGAGGTAGAAATGGATGCTGAAAATCGATTTTGCTCTCGATCGCGTGCCTGGATGATTTGTTTTATATATAATTTTTTTTAAACCCTTCGAAACCAGTGGGGCATTACCGCGCGCCTCTTCAAATGATACTCTCTCCGACGCTTCAATTAAAATGCAGATACAAATTCGATAAATCGGTTTTTTTGTTTGAAAAATCGTTTAAAAATTTATTGTACTGATATGCGTCTCTCTCGCGAGTAGAACAATGGACGATTATATACGTGGATTAAAACCGATCAATCAGTCGACGAACAATTTGATATCGCGTGGACTTGGCCGATATGTCTAATTTAAAGTCAACATTTCCGTCGATGTGTGTAGAATGTGACAAATTCGTTGTTTGAGCGTTTTTAGATAATTCTGTCGAAAAATCGATTCGATAATGGATTCGTATAATTTTGTCGTATCTGGAAACGAAGGGATTAACGGCGGAGCATCGGTAAATCCTTAAAAACTATGTTATCCGTGCGTCATAGCGTTCGCATTATTAGCAATGGTTAACGCGTGCATTCGCTCAATTCTCGTCTCATATCGAGTCTCACAATTCTAAGACTATGCTCTCGACTCTCTATCATTGCCTCATTTGCGATAATCTAAATAACGCAAGGTGTGTATATCTATTATATATATATATATCTCCTTATATAAACTCTCTCTCTCTTTCTCTCTCTTACACGAAATGGCTAAACCTTCTGTCCCTCGAGATGTCCGCTGTTTCGACTTCCTCCGTCGTTCTCGCGCATCTTTTTTTATCAATTATGGTATTATCTGCCGCGAAATAAGAAAAAAAATTTGTAATACAATTGTTTTCGATATGCACATTTATACACGCGAATGAATATCCTACATTTTTAAATTGACGAAATTCCGAATCTTTACATACAGAAATAATGCGAATCGAATGTGGAAAGTATTAATTTTTCATTATCATTTTTCATTATCATTTTGTCATTAACTTGTTTTTTCTTTTCTCGACTTAAAATGTGAGAGCGTGGCGATCTTATTATACGCTTGATTAATTCTGAATCGATTCTGAATCGCTGAAGTTGGTTATCGATTTTTGAAAGAGATATGTGGATGCCGATCGTCATTAGAAGCGCGATGCTTCGAGAGAAGACGCGCGGAAAATGGAGAATTTCGGGGGACGCACTAGAATCGTGTGTTTATAGAAAATTAAAGACGTTAAACTTTCGAAAGCTACATTGTATAGCAGGCACGTCTTTATCATATCACGCTAAAGGCTCGAACAAGCCCGGTAAAACCACGCAGAAATACCGAACCTTATATTCTATTTCCTCTCATTCTTCTCCGTGAACGATTAATTATCTTTCTTTTATTTTTTATATTATCTTCTCACACATGCGCATGTTCGTTTTTTTCTCAAACGGGCAGTCTCGTTTTGTTTTAAATTAAGAAAGGCGCAGTATTTAAACAGTATTTTAAGCGCAAATCAACGAACGAATTCTCGTATCGTTTGGAGAGACAGGAATAAGTTATCAAACATCCCCCTTTCAGAGACAAATATAGGATAATTGATTTTTCTGTTAAAAAACTGCCTTTTCTGACAAAAAGAAATCGCTGTGAAGTCGCAGATCTTTCGTTTTAATCTCTTCGTTCGATTTATTCAGAGAACTTCTGATCTTCTGATATATAGCAGTAATCACTAACTTTTTTCTTTGAGTAAACGCGTTTATTGTTATCATTTTATCTTGTAATTTTAACCGATTGTAAATAAATCGATTTGTGTAGAGGAAAAATTGCAATTATAAACAGCGCGAACACGTGATGTTTATTCTCGAGACTGGTCGATTTATTGTAAACAGGGATGAACATGAGCGTTGAAACTGGAAAACATAACGACATCAAACAGTTTTCTTTTTGATATCGCGAGGTGTTAATAGAAAAATTGTTTTATCACAATTTTCACGTCTCGTATGAACAAAACAGTATACTATTTTCCGCGAATTGACAATTTTCGTTTGGCAATGCAAGGAAAATAGAGATTTATTCTTACCAATAAAAACTATCTCCGCGATCTTTTTGCGGATGTGTTTTTCAATATATCATTAATGTATTTGTTTGCGCGGCGAATGTAGAGACGAGATTACACTCGTATCTCTCTCTCTCTCTCTCTCTCGGTTGTTTGTTTATGTGAACACGAAAAGCGGAGGTGCGCTGTTCTTCTCTACGACGTGTTTGTCCCACACGCTTTCGATGCCTTTCGTAACTTTTATATTATTCATTCTCAGTATTTATAATTATAATGCATTGTTTTTCTGGTTGTTTAAGTAACGCTTAATTAATGTTATTCATTTATGTGTGTGCACAGTTTCGGTAGAATCAAGAATATTGTTCTCCTCTTTGCTGAACGTTAATTAATATCATTGTATGAAATGTTACGTATTTGTGAAAAGTTGTAATCGCGCGTCTCCGTCGCAATAGTAACATACTCACATGTGTCTATATCATACATAGATGTACATCAGGGTTTATTAATCATTTTCAGTGCGTCCGCATTCGCAAATATATTTCACGACGCGCGATTCGCATGATTAGTATTGTTAAAAAAATTTGATCGTTCAAACGCAAGTGCACTAAAAATCATTTAATACATCCTGATGTCGTAACATCTCGAAATGTTAGAACTTCTTTAAAATGCGGGCAATAACACATTTGCAAACGTAATATTCGTTGGGATTAATAAAATTTTGTTTTCTTCTCTTTCACACTTGAATAAGTGTAAAAGGCGATTCATTAAAACGATATCTTACGATGAAAGATTATGTAAAACCATTGTTTCGCACCGTTCATGAAAACCACTCGCAAAAAAACCCAAGCTAAAGCTTACAAACGTTAACGTTAGTTTTTCATTCCTTAACAAAACCGATATTGTCTTTAATAACATCGCACGCCGAGAATAAAAGTGCGTCGATAAAACACATCTGATTAGTTCTTAAACTAGTAAATTCTCTCATTTAAAAAGCTCTTAACTTATATTTATTTATAGAAATAAAACACAAGCGCGTATGTGATCGAGCCGCGATTATAAAGTAAAACTGCGGTGCCGACAAAAGCTCCGGAAAGAAATCAGCGATTAGTGCCGCGAAGAATCGTTGCCCGACGAAACCCTTCTTAAATTAACCGACATCTTCGAATTATCTTTTGCTTTAATATGCCCAATTGATCACGTAACGAAAATCGACGTTGTTGTGTGAGTGATGAGAGATTCGGTGATAAAACATTTTAACAAACGACTGCCTCCGATATCGGATTCTCCGTGATGTGTATGGTCGCGGTAGGCCAGTCGATCTTCTTGCTGCAGACATGATTCAGTCCCTCCATCGAAGCCAGTCGGAAGTCAGCCATTTTCAACGGCGACAACGGGGCCACTGTAAACGAAAAGATAAAGGAAAAGTAATATCCCCAACCTGATGTTGATCTATCGTTAACCTCGCCTTGAGGAGGCTGTAACGCGCATATAAAAATTCCGTTCACTCGCAATCCAAACGGTTTTTTTGTTACACAACAAAACGAAAAATGACAAAAACAAAAAGAAAGCGCACATGCAAAGTAAACGAATCAAGAAAATCAAGTGTATTGTCTGTTGTGTGCGTAATAGCAAGAGATTTGTGGGGTTGAAGAATGAGTATTTGCTATTCTATAATATATTGCCCAAAATGTGCGAAATTGCCTCTCGTTCTGTTTTTTTCTGTTTCGTAAAGAACAACACATTTGCACACAAAACGTTCTCTGAACATGAATATGTGCTGTTGTAGAGTCAGTCTTTCTTTTTTTTTTATTGTTTGCTTAAAAAAAATACTTTATATTTTTGTATCACCTGTATATCAGTGTAGCGCAACAGGTCGGTGTTAATAAACGGATTGTCCCTACCGACTATCGAGAAACTGTATGAAACATAGAAGATCAGTCGGTAAAATCGATTTATTATACAATTTATTTCACTGGGCAATTTTTAAAAATTTTTTAATCTAAAAAATTAATTGTTTTAATTTTGTCATAATCGCTTTTTTTGGTCACATACTTATAAATATTTGCGAAATAAAATAAGTATAGAAGAAGATAAAAAAAACTATAAAGAAATAAAAAAAAAAGTTTATACACCGATGTGTGCGAAAAAGTTTAACGAGGCGAAAGACTGTCATCATTCCTGTCATCAGCAGCAGACAAGATTAGTGCGATATGTTATTAGAATAGTTTGCAATATGTTATTAGAATAGTTAGTCGAAGTTAGTCTCTTTTTCGAGAGAATCTTCAGAGATTGTCCGGAGGACGTATCGTTTTCTCTCAGTTATTCTCTTAGTTATTTCTCATACCTTCCGAAAAAAGTTTGAATTCCGACTTACTTAACATATAGACGTGGCCTATAATTGACCAACTGCGCGCTCGATTCTCCTTGCGGCCTTCAAATCCTAATTACAATTACCTTCGGATGTTGTCGGCTTCACGGGCTTCCGAGAGGATCTCACCGCTAAAATGTAGAAAGAAAAAACGAATTCTATTTACAATTCTTAAAAGTAATGCCGCAACGTGTATTTGACGCACTGAATTCGCTACTTATACTAAAATTGTTCAAAGCGTTTTTCGTGCGAAAAAACTGATAGGCTAATTCCGTTTTGGAATTCACAAGTGGCACATAGCAAAATAACAGTGCAACAATCGATTTATTCGTAACATTGCTGCAAAGCTATGTTTGCTCTAATATACTTAAAAGTTGCTTTCAAATATCTACTGTCTTTCGACACGGATTCGCACACCAGTATTAGAACTGGATTGTGATTGTCAATTAACAAATAATAACGTAAATAGAGTATTTTCATTCAAATGAGAGATTTTAAATCAAACCAATGTTTGCTACAATCTGAATCGCGTTTCTAGACAATAGACACAACTCATAGAATGTCTATTAATTATTATTATTTTTTTTTTTTTACAATGCTTTCTTTTATAAGCGTCTAGTTTTCAACACAGATTTTTACTTTTTAAATTGTCTAAAACAAAAAAAGAATAAAGAAAAGTAGCAAATAAGCTGAAACTAATATTTCTACGGTTCATCTGAAATTGTTATAATATATATACATACCACTCGATCGATCCAAGACGCGTGGGAAATAAAGGCGCAAGTCGATGAACATGTATAATACTTTTTTGTTTTCTTATTTTGCTTTATGTGATGTGTTTTTTTTTTTTTTTTTTATCTAATATAACTCAAAAAATCAGTGGTGACAAGATTCAATATACGATCCTTTTTTTCACAAGTTACCTTTTTATTTATCAAGTCGAGCCAGTGGCTTTTAAACGGATAAAGGTACATGTTCGGAACACGTATTTGAACCTCGGTATAATCGAGTACCTTTACTACTCATTAGCACAGAGATAAAGCGAAGTTTACTCGTCGAAGTTTGCCGTAGTACATATTTTCAAGTAACATCTTCGTTATTAAATAATTGTGTGTATATGTGTGTGCAAAATATCACGCAGAGAACCAACCCTGTTACACCCGGGTTCAAATTACGTTCTAAGTATCGCGCCATTTTACAACATAGAAATTCTACTTATATAATATAGCGATGATTGCAATAACAACAACAAATAACGACAATAACGAGGATAAGAACAACAGATTCGTTCGATGTGCGATAACTTGAATGTTATTCGCAGTAAAAATTCGCTATGTAATTAAATTATTACGTGTAACTTTTGTACTGATCGGTATGTAAATGAAAGAGAACGAAAAATACGAGCGGAAGAGAGAGATACACGACGTGAAAGTAAAACTGCAAAGATTTGCACACTTTGAAGATTCTTAAAACACATATTTTATCGATTTTTGTGAGAAAGCACAGTGTTTTGTGATCGGTTCTATAGTGTTGTTGTGAGTAAAAAGCTGAACAAAAGATAAGAATCTGATTGAATTACGTGGAGCATTAGTCTCGATCGTCAAATTGTACATTGTGTTAATAGTTTTAAAAATTTATAAGAGCGACAGTTCTATTATTAGAAAGAGACGCTGTATAACGTAAAGTACGTGTGTGCAACACTTCTATGAGATAAATCGAGATGTTGAAAGTGTAAAATATTAACGTTCATTAACAGCAATCATTTTACAAATTCTTGATTTGACGTGTGCTTACTTAGAGAAAAAAAAATCCACATTACTTATTAGTTATTATTGATCTTAGTTATTACGCAAAATTAATACTTCATAATATTCTTAAAAATATAAGCACAATTTTGTTTTTTAAGCACTTAAATCTCGATGTTAAAATTAAAAGAAGAACCACTTTTCTAGTGAGTGATCAATAATCACGTTTGACGTACTATTTTTATAACAACATCTATCATTAAAAGACAGTATGTGTGGTCGGTCGAGAACACTCATATATATTTAAGTATATAAAGTATTTTGCAGTGTGTAGGCCAGAGTAGTTTTTTCAATTACTAGCAACAAAGTGCAACAGTCGATAGGACGAACTTAACGCTATAGAAATGACCGCAAAGTCTCTCGTCTTTTCACTTCGACGTTGAGTCGTGCGAAAAATGACGTGACCGCTTGCAAAGATCGGGGAAATGTGTCTCGCGCATATTCTTTTCACGCGTATAATTATTATTATTTACATCAATCGCCTAGTCCGCATATCAGTCTCGCGATACTTTTCTGTTTCTCATTGCATTTCCGTCGATGCTTACGAAAAAATATATACTTTCTACGTCTCGTCTCATCGAAACAACTCGTTATTCCGACGCAAATATTTTCGATGGCAGCACATATACATATATGTACCGGGATGTTATCACTCTTCCGCTTGCAAGCGATCACGAGATATTCTCTTACGGAAAGATCCGACGCGTGCACGAATATCAGGAAAGATCAATGGAAATTTGTTGATTTGCTAGTTTGATGATTTAATTTCGGAAATGTGTGATGTTCGCGAAAACGCTCACTTACCATATCCCTCGCCCTGGAGAAACAGTCGAAAGGCTTCGCTTACTTTACCCGGTTGTTCTTCCAGCACCATACCGCAATCCGAAATCTGAAAGGCAATAATGCACGATCGATTATATTTACGACTCGAAATCAAAGCTTAACTCGCGTAAAGATTTTTTGCGAGTTTCGAAAAGTTTGTACAACAAGATGTTACATGAGATCGAACTCACTTTCATCCAGGAGCTGTTCGTCGGATCTAAACGTCCGTTTAACGTTACGGTGTCGTCGACGTGAGGGCTTAGGGCGCCTGTGATGTTCATTACCGGTACTCTAAGCGTCATTCCCTCCTTCTTGCGAGTCGGGTCCAATTCCCTCGCTATATTCAAATCCGATCGACGGACGTAACTGTCGATGAATAACGCGAGATTCGTTGGATTTACACGGCGTTCGAAGTAGTTCTTATACACCTGCACCAAATCGTGATTCCGTTCCTCGGTCCCCTGCGTAAAAACATTGCATTACTCAGTACAATTTTTTAGTCTCTCGCTAAGATCAGTTCTCTGAAATCAATTATCAACACCTTCGCTCAACATTATCGACAAGCTTCGAAACCTAATTAACCTAATTAACATTTAATTAATTTTCTTGCAAAAAAACTGCGAACTGCGTATTTTTGCGAATCGATATTCGCCATTCTTTTTATATTTTCTTTCTCAAAGGTTAAGGGTCGTCTTTGAAATAGTATTAACACGCAATAAGGCTCGCATATAGTATACGACGCAGCAAAACCGTCGATGTAATCTCTAGTTTCCATAATGTTCTAACGAGCCTTTGGAAGCTCAAGCTTCCTCGTCGATAATTCATCTTGCGCTCGCGCATGAACGCTAACTCGGTTGACATTATTTCGCGCCTCACATAAGAACCAGGTGGTTTATTATGTCTATAGAGTGTGCCCAGTGAGATAATCCTGTCTGGGACACAATTAATCTACTGAGAAAGTTGTAGAACAGAAACAAGGAAGATGTTTTTTTTTTTTCGTGTTACTTGAGTGATCAAATACTTCAATATATTTGATATGAGATGAATTTTCAACTAAATTTTACTTTGATATTGTCATATAAATTTACGTGCTGTACTCACCCTGCCGAAGTGATGCCACATCAAATAATCGAGAACACCTTGAGTCATACCCTGAGATCTCAGGTGTCGCACGTTCAACTTTTGATAACCCCACTCGATCCATCCCGCTTGCGTGGACACGCAGTTTATCAGGCACAGTGCGTTTACTTTCTCCGAATGGGCGAATGCGAATCTTGCGAGAACGTTGGCTCCAGCACCGACCCCGAAACCGATTACAGACTTTATGCCAAAGTGGCCGAGAACGAAGAGCAGCTGTTCGGCTAGCTCATCCATGGACGGATAGATATAACTGAAATAACGTAAAAAGAAAATTGTCTGTAATATCTTTCACTTCGGTATCGCTTCGTTATATCTCACCACGTTTTATACGTAACGTCAAGGATTATCGCTTTATGACTAACTGGTGTACACACGATAATGAATAATTAGGAGAGTGAAAATTGATGTTATCGATATGCAAAGTTTGTACAGCCTTTGGTAGATTTGGCACGCGAACAAATCCAATTGACAAAACCGCTGCATGCAAATCTGCATTGCGGTCTATAAGATATTCTTTCATATAATTTTATAATTAAAATTGTTTGGTGTCTTTTTTTTTTAAGAAAAACGTTTTAATCGCGGGAATTATCGTGTGCTTGACTTAAATTTATTGTATTTTGGCTTCGTATTTGGTACAA
Source organism: Pseudomyrmex flavicornis (assembly GCA_014825475.1). Lineage (NCBI taxonomy): Eukaryota > Metazoa > Arthropoda > Insecta > Hymenoptera > Formicidae > Pseudomyrmex > Pseudomyrmex flavicornis. Next base: position 54,223 of record QVNW01000143.1, on the reverse strand, counting down.
TAGTTTGGGCGAGAAGAATTACGCAACAATCGATGAGTTAGAATCCGTAGAAATGCGCGAGCAGCGATATTACGATAAAATATGGAATTTTATATCGCAAGGCAATAAAATTGTCATTTCCATCGAATTGCGCAGAGTTTTCGAATAGCCAGAGAGTCGGAGAAAACAAGCAAAGCTGTCAACAATATCGGGTCGAGATTGATCGAGACGCTAATTAGGTTATTGATTCGCGCTAATTGACTTGACATGTCGTGAAACGACATTCGTTTCGTAGCGTAGATATAACTAAAAAAGATCGAAGTTTAATCAGGTCATATGTACAAGAGCGCATTCGTTGTTGCGTTGAGTTTATCAGGTATTAATTAATTTATTTCTTTAATGAGGTCTTAATGATATAAAGAGACGTTTCTGTGTAATAAACATGTTGATTAAGACCTATTAAGCTCTCGTATTATCGATTGCCAATGTTAAAATTATAATTGCGAAGACCTGATGCAGTGCTTCGGAAAATCGCTCGCTATTATTCGTTAATTGGAAAAAAAAACTTACTCTTCTGGTAACGTCGGCGCGTTTTCTTCTTGCCCGGGTGCGTTTACGTGGTACACGCAGAAGTTTTCGAGTAGAACACGCATATCGATGTAATTGAAGAACGCCTGGAAGCTCGAGATGTCTGAAGAAACAATTTGTTTTTTATATTAGAGACATTTTAAATATTAATAGACAACATCTAATTGTCGATGTTACAATAAATTATTTAAGACAGTCGTGACAAGTAATCGAAGATACCGCGCAAATTTATCTTCCAAATTGTAAATTGCAATTCAATTTCAAATAGTTTTAATCGGACAAAGTGCTCACAGTTAAGGCCTAGATCGTGATAAGTGAGGATAGCTGGTTTCGCTCGATTTCCTTGCACCGCTACCAGTAAACTTCCCTTGTCGGTTTCCACCCTTTCTTCCCGCACGGAGGCATCATCCCTTGAGAGGTATCTCAGTGCCGGAAATTGCAGTTGAATGTTCTTCAGCTCGATGTCGTCCATGCTATCGGAGGGCATCGTGCTGCGCATGAAAAAAAAGTCGTTTAATTATTGGTTCCAATATTCTCGGCGCGAGTGCCCGCCAGATTGTAACAATCTAAAACTCGTTGACGCGGGAGAGTGCTCGCAATCGCGGCTTATATTTTTATTGCAAAAAAAGTAATAAAATTGAGTAATTGATTAAATTTATCATTTAAAAGTTATATTACAATTAGCTACTTTGAATTTTAAATCGCGATTCTTTCTTAGACATTTAATTTGACCTTTCAGCCTCTTTAAATATTTTTAATTAATTTTATTTTTTAATAACGAGAGTGAACACTTAAATTTTTTTATTAGCAACAGTCTTATTGAATTTCGATACAATTCAACTTCAATTCAATTCCGGCGCGAATTTACGATGCAAACTCGACACTATGTTCCTAGCGCGTGTTCTACGTCCTCTCACACATTATCGCCAGAGCTATTGTTATTATTTCGTACAATAGATCACAATAGGTGGGATTGTTTATTCACGAGGCAGTCTCGCACGCGTTCTGACAGAAAAATAATAAACACGTATGAAAAAAAAAGTGTTTTGTTGACCACAAAACGTATTGAATCCTTGACCAGTGTTCGCGTCTCCAATTTGATCAATGAAGATAAATTACAGAAGTTGGAATGGAGAGAAAAAAACAATTTATTATTTGCGTCGCGAGAAAATTGTAATGTTTTGCACGTGTTTCTGTCTTCTAATTGATGTAGTAATTATTTTTATCGGAGAGAAACAATTAAAAAAAAAGAGGTTTTATTAAAATTAATTTCTTTTTAATTCTTTTTCAACAGTCTTTCGTCATTTTTATTATTATGTAAACGTTAAGCAATTTTTTTTTATAGTATCGATCTGTACGCCACACCCAGTCAGTTGAACTGAGTCGGTCAACATCCTTCTTGCAAAATTATACTCTCCGTTTGTCGCAGAAAATATGCGTCACGCGTTTTGACGATATAAATACTTATTATGGCAATTAACTTGGCCGGAGCGGAGTTAATTACTTCTGATCCGGCGACTCGGAAAATTAGAGGAAGTGTGTTCGTCCGGACGGCACAAGCCACTTAAAAAAAATATATCCTCGATTTCAAGATTTAAACTCCAGTTGCGAGGCTATCTCTCGCCTCAAATTGTCCCTAAATTGCAGTGCAATGACGCAGCTTTAAAGTCGGAACTTACAACATTCACGTTTTGACGATGCAAATCGGGCAATTTTGCACGTTTGTATTAATCTTCACGGACGTCGCAATAACTCGCGATTATCGCATATAGAGTTAGCAGATAATAATTATTACCGGATGTTCGGTATATTATTTATATATAAATCGTAATATATCATAATAAAATCGCCAAGTTTACATTTGCGTCATTTAATAAATAATAAACGAAATTATTTTTTGATGTCAGAATATTATTTACATACAAATCGTGATATAACAGAAGCCAAATTTACATTCGCATCATTAATTAACAAACAAAATTGCTTTCCGATTTTCCAACGTGTTAAATTAATATAACTGTGTTATGTAATATTATTTTCTTTAATGAAGATCAGCAAAGTGTATATATTACATATATAAACGCAACGGTTAATAACGCGGAAAGGCAACACGGAAGAATTAATGAATTTCCCGATGTAATCTATCAGTACTTCTATATATCAGCTTACAGTTCGCATAACCTGAATATGGTCGGAATCAGTGCGGGATAAGTAATATCTTCCTATTATTCTAAACGTGTAATAACGATCGCTCGCGATCGTCGAGAATTACATCAACGCGTCCGACTCTATACAGTTGTGGATTCGAGCTTAACGCTCGAAAGACCTAGTTCGGGTCTGCATCCCGGAGGATTCACGACGCCAACCCAATTTTCAGTGGAGAACAGGAAAATGTCAGAAACCTCATTTGACCTTTTCGCGCGTTCGCACGTAGCAAGGGATGTTTCTCTGAGAGAAATGTCACCGGAGATACTTATCTTGAAATCTTATATAAAGGAGATGCGCTTTTTTATCCGTTCTTTTTTGCATCATCGAACGAAGATCTTTCGAGTTGGTTACCCTCGAGTTTCTCTCCTCTTTTTTAATCAGAACGACGTGAATGCGACGTAACATACACACATGTAACACTTTTACATATCGACGTAGGGGATGCGCGTGTTTTTACGCTTTTCTTCGTGGGAGTCGACCCGAGATCTCGGCCACACACATACAAATATTGTTCGTGTTATTAAATTCCTTATCTAATCGCCACCCGGCTTGCACGCTGGGTATTTTCGTATAGTGACACTTGAATTAATGCTGCGGCCACTTATCTCTCAAGTCATTACTACGCCGAGCTGATTTATTATTAGCTCTATGCACCTGAACTTAAAGACAGGATTTATTCTCAGTGTGAGCCACGTTGTGTTCAAGTCCGCTAATGAAATAACGACTTTTAAGAAATGTTAATATTGTCGTAATGAAGAAATTTTAATCACGTAATTAGGAAATATATATGTTATATTTTATGTAATTGTAGATGTTGTTGTTTCAAGTGAAACAAAAGAAAGAAGTGATAATTATTTTCTACATAAATTTTTTATCTTGCTATTAATAAACACTAAGAGCGGGAGTGATGTTATAAGAACACGAAAGCAGCTTATTTGTTTCCGCGACTAGCTTTATAAAGTGAAAGAAATCGTTTCCGCTGATTTATGACGCGTTTCGCAGACGGCGTCACGATGACGGGCGTCGAACGATCGATATTGTCGTGAAAGGAAATGTGTTGTCACAGATGCACCGCGAAATCAATCGTAAAACACTTTGGGGCTCTTGATTGACAGAGACCTCGAGGTGAATTGATTACCAATCACATGAAAGACGATGTAGTTTCTCTCTCCATTAAGTCGATGTTATTTCGAAATATTTGCGCGTTCAATTTTTCGTGCATCGAAAAACAAGATATATATTTAATGCGTACATTTTTGAGATATACTTTTGTTTTTGAAACAATCGAAGTGTGTGAGAGATATAAAAGAAGACCGGTGTAAAAGAGTGTCAATAAGGTCGTATCGAGTTGATCAATACCGAACTTCGTTCGTTATTATATTGCTGACGCAAATATTGACACATTGTCACAATATTTTGACAATCAAGTACGTGTATTGTTCATCAACTCGGGTGTTATCAATACAAATAATGTCGATAAAATCTTTGTTATTTTGGTGTTGTCCAAAGAAAAGAAGCTTTTGGAATAATTGAGCTTTTTTTCGTTTATTTCTTTGTCTTTGTCAATTTAAAAAAAGCTGAATATTTTAATCGCATAATCAATCGCGATATATTATAATCTTTTTTTACATTTTTTCTTCCTTACTTAAGTGTTAAAAAAAATATAATACAAAAGAGCAATATTTAATCACAGTAAGTGAGGTCGCGTTATAAAACTTTACGTTTTCGTACACGTATTTTATTCGATGTCGGATCGATTTCACATCCAAGCGTCTTGCACTAAATATAAACCACCACGTATTCGGCTAGCTTCCATTAACGTTTGAAAGCAACGACTCTTAGGGAAGTATTGTTCCCGATGGCTTCTTCATTACTTTGAGTACTCCGACAAGATGCCTGCGTGTAGTAGATAACGCTGTCTCGAATCGGAAATGGAGTTGCGCGAAGTGCAACAATGGATACGGAAGTTGCGAGTGTGAGAGCACAATGGAAAATCTAGCAAAGTGTGCATTTTTCTCGGCAAATAAAGAAAAGTGCGAGGTATTCTCTGTAGGCGTGCGCTCGCCGTATAGTGTCGTGATTGTGTTGGCGCGTTTGTACACTGTCGTGTACAATTTGCATATTCTTCTTCTTTCGAAATCACCGTGCTCTCGTTTCTAAAAGAAACATGCTAATGTAAGAACAAAGACACGTGTCACTCAAAAGTCAGAAAACTTTGTTGCAAGCAACGTTGTTTTATATTGCACCGATCGTTCGGTCATTATTTCGTGATGGAGTATACCGAATAAATATAGAATTTGTGTGAAAATGTAAATCGAGTTTACCACAAGTAACAAAATTTTCGCCGAGATTTGCAGACGAATCGGCGAGCTGTGATTTTATTGTCATTTAAAGACGGAGCTTAAAACTTTATGAGAAATGAACAGCGAATAACGTCGTCGGCAATACTTCGAGATGACATTTCAGTGCTTCAAATAACGAACTTTTCATCCGAGATGATACCGCGATATTTATCTAATCATCTCGAAGCGACACGTTGATTATCTTTCAAACGGAACATTTCACTTGGAAAGAAAATTGAGACGCGAAAGTTAAGATATCTCTGCAGCGAAAAGTTATTCCATAAAAAAATATCTGCTTAAGACGGAAAATTATTCTCTCTAAAAACTGTCGTTACTATAAAGAATAGACGTAAAATTTATAAATTTAATTAAGATTTCACAAATGTTGTGTTCCGTAAAAGACAAAAAAATTAAAATAATACTTTTGTCGAGAGTGATTTTTTGTAAGACTGCAAAATATTTAAGATCACAAAAGCTAATCCACATTTGAACTTCAACATTTGTATTTTACTGTTATTTCGCGTTAATTACGATGATTTTATCATAAAAGTCAGTTTAATTAAGAATGAATTTTTAATCAAAAAATTACTCTTTAATTAACGTGAAAGGTGCAAACCTGAAATAATTAAAGTTTCCGTCAGTATGATAGCACACACGTAGATGACTATTTTTTGTTCGACATTTTGTCGATAAGGCACTTCTGTATGATACCTAACTGGCACAACGGTACTATTAGTGATGCAGCACCGTATAGTATCGCAGCGCTACTTGAATTTCCAAGCACGGCTAATTTGCGTGCGCGAGAGGTTTCCCGTATCTCCGGCACGTCACTCAGCCGCTTCCGGTCAGAGTCAAGTCCGGCTGTTCCTCTTTATTCTACCGTACTCGCGATAAAACGTAAAGAATAAAAGCTTTGAAAACTATCCGGTGTGAATAATATACGCGGTTGAATGTTTTTCATTGTAAACTTATCTGCAGAGCAACGTTTTTGTATAAATCATATTCGTAAAATGATGTAACAAAAGAATTCAATCTTTAAGTGAATTAAAATAAAATCGAATAAATATGTGCGTATCATTTGCGCGTGTCTTTCAAAGTAAAATGAACAGAAAAAGAAAATTAAACATTTATTTTCACTCAATCCCATATTAAAACTTTTGCCGATTTTCTCATTTACCAAAATTGAACAAACAAAAGCGAATATCTCAAATTGAGAAGTTTCGCCACCTCTGGGCGATAGAATCCGTGGAACAAAGGACTGAGTTGATCCTGGATCAACCTGAAATCCTACTTTGGAATTTCCGGGAATATCTCGCGTCGTTACGAATATTCAACCGGCCGGTTGAAAGCGCGTGTTCAACTGAAAAAAAGAGCATTGCAATATCCCTCGAGACTGGGATTTTGTTCTCTCATATTTCGCGACTTTGAAATGTAGTGTATAAAGCGCTGTCGCACTTAAATTAACCGAAGCAAGCGTAAAATGTAAGTTTGATCGAAGGATTTAAAGTAGCTTACATATATATATATATATATATGAAGTTACCGTGTGTGTGGGTATGTCTAAAAAACGAAATTGGATCTGGATTGGAATGTATGTCACAAAGATATGAATTCGCAATAACGCTACATAATTGGAATTTGTATTTTCGCTCTATCGAATTCCGAATTACCGATTCTGATATGTCTCGCACTTCGCGTATTTCTCTTTCTTCTGTGTATCACATAATACTCGCTTATTTCTCCTTTCGCCGAAAGAGAGTGTGTCGTATCACTTTAAACACATTCCATGTATTTCTGCACACGTATCGTTGCACTTACATTGCAAAGAAATGCGTGTCCTATTTTTCATCATTGCAGAAATTATTCGAGACTTATATAAAAGACACCTTTTCCAGTAAATTATATTATTAATATAAAAATTAATTTGAAATTTTTGAATTCTCTAATACTCATAAAGGTAAAATAGCGCTACTTTTGCATAACTAACTCGACATATAAATATATGTATTTATACACCCGATCGAAAAAAGTGTCTCCGCAAAACTTTCAAAGGATAAGCAATAAGTACAGGAAGATTTTTGTAAAACTGGCCGATCACAACCGCAACCTGCGACCAAACCCACACACGAAGCAAAGTCGGCGGTTATACGATATCCCGTTCATACACACATTTTTATCGATCGATTAGATTACCCGAAGTACAGCAGATAGATTATTTTTTTACCTCCAGCGTGTTGCCAGCTGAAAGACGAAGCTGAACAACGAAGATCGACTTACGCATTATCGCATCACCGATCCCTCCGAGTAAATCAAGAGCAAGCAAATAAAATCTCTATCTACCGCAAACACAAGCATGTGTGATGAAGAACACGTTGTAAACAAAGTCGTATGTCCGGGTTATTTTTTATCTAGCGGAAAGATAAACCAATGAATTTTAACAACAGATCGTTCAGTTTCACATTATTCCGCATTCTTCGCAAATCGTTGCTTACTGTTTGCGTATCTCTCTGCAAATGAGTCTTCAAAACTAAAATATGTCTACGTGTTATTGCTCTTTGACCGCAATATATTAATAATCGCTCATTCCATGCATTGCTCATTCCTCGCAATCAAAACTATCTGATGCATTTACCTTTTGATTCTGCAGTGTGCGAGACGCCGTTTAATTTTCGTTGCATCTCTTTTTCCGTCCTTTGACACGATAATTCAAAAGATCAGTGCGGGGAAAACGCTCGAATATATCAATCGCTATGTTATCTTTATTAGAATGTAAAGCTCCTTCAAAGTCGGTGCCATCTGATCGAGGTGGAACTGGCACAATGCCAAGTTACGTTAAGCGAAATTCGAGCGAAAGTAGAGCAAACACTACTGACGTATATACGCGGTATGACCGCGTCGCATGAAATGATTTCGACCTCTTATCGGAGTAATTTATCATTGTCTTACGTAACGAACACAGAGAGAACACAGGAGCCGAGATAAGAAGAGAATCAAATGCGACAAAAAAACAAAACACATCAAAAAGAAGTGACAATTAAACGAGAACGACGAGTCCTCGCATCGAGATGACAGAGAATTATGCTTGTTGTTGTCCTCAGGCTGCACTCGCTGCGATCGATATACGCCCGCTTTCTTCATGACGCAAAAAGCAGTGGCCTCTTTACGAGAAAGTTTACACGCTTCATCTTTCATTTGCGCAAGACGGAGCATGTAAACTACATGTTGTTTGTTTTATATAAAGACGAAGAAGAGAACAGTCTGCGCGAAATTAGCTTCGCTTAATTACAACCGGGGGTTTAAGATGTTTCGCAGGTGCAAACCTGTTACTTTATCTTAAAATTCAGTCGTGCCAGAGAATTTACGTAACTGGCATTGTAGTCATTATCAATTGTTGGAATTATTGTAACAGAGATCTCTCGAGATTAAATTTGCAACACATAGTTGTTTCTACGTAATGAAAATAGAAAACTTTAGATTAGATAAATTATTTATGGACGAGAAGGAATCGCGTATGTAGTAACTCGATCGCAGCGAGTTTAACAGACCACACCGCTATTGAAAGGAACGGGACGAAGTGACCGTCGTCAAAACCGATTATTTTCTAAGCGACAAAGCATGAGACGTTGCCAAACAACAGACTGTCTATGTCAACAGACTGTTGCTAACGATTCCTAATTAGTCCTAATTTCGACGTTAACTACTTTGCCGAGAAGACCAATCGAAGAGACGGCCTCGCCCTTTTACTCAACAAATAGAACGTCTTCGCTCGAAAACCAATGGTTGAACGAAGAGGAGTGACAGAGTGAAATTACGTCGTTAACCTCAGAAAGGTCCTAAGCTCGCTATTACGTGAAATGTTACGTGCTACTATGTTCCCTTCAATTTGTTCGCTCAGCACATTGACACATTTTCGACGAGCGACAATTTTCCGCGAATTTCCCAACGTCATTATATCGACAGTTGGCCTTTTAAAGAATTTGCGAAATAAAACATTTTTATATGGCTCAAGTCTATAGAAACTTGACGCGTCATTTGTTTCAAAATAATTATTAAAAAGACAAGGAAACAGACTATTAACAGTAAAATAATAATGAAGTTACAATAATATTGCATGTAGTCGAATTTATTAACTTTCGTTAACTTCACTATTGTTTTTATTTCTTGCAATTTCACGTGTGTGTTATTAAAGTCTTGATGCTCGAACATCAGACAAGTGTCATACTTTTTAAATAATAAAAATCGCGAATGCACAGAGCTGTTAAATGTGTTGAAACGCAATTCGCGGTAATGAAACGTGCAGTCGAGACTTATGTTCAATGTCTCGAGTATCCAGCTGGCCGACTACGCGTCGCATACGTTAAATTGTTCGAAGTAATTATGTGCGGTAAAAGCGTCACAGGGTTTATATAGTACGTCGGTTAAATGCGCAGCACCGGGAGTTAGAAATTTTTTTTTTTTTTTTTTTATTGCAACAGTTTGAAATAAAAATGTTATAAGTGCTTGTTAATGAGAAAAAATGTTTATTAATTAGAAAAAAGCTCTATATTCAATAATATGACAAAATATTTCAATCGCGCAAAGTATTGATTGGAGTTTTGTGTCATTTTGTCTATTCAAAAATATGAATAGGTCAAAATTAAAATTATAACAGAAGAAAGTTCTTATTGAAAACAAACTTTGTGACAACTTCTTTTTGAAATCCATAAAAATCCGCGATACAGCGTATGCTCATCATTCATAATCGGAAGAAACTTCGATAGTCTTAGATCGAAACTCAATTTTAACTGCATTTACATTGAAATTAGAAAATGGCGCAACGGCGATGTGGAAGAATCATGAAGTAGCGCGATGAAACGACTTGAACTAGCCGAAAGTTTCGGGACAACTTCCGTTAAACTGTATCTGAAACAATTAAGCACCGCGGCAGACCTCCCGAATATGGGTCGTAGTAAATAGCAACCGGGTGTCACATTAAGCGGTGCTGCTAGACTATATAATATAATGGAAGAACAATATGGCTGCCTACGGGCATTATACCGCGTCTTTGTTTCATGTCGGCTTAGAGTAATATATTATGTCGTTGCCTTTACGTAACGCGCGCGACTCTAACAAACCCCGGGCGCGTTTGTTTTCATTTGTGAAGTTTCCGGTTGGTTTTGCTTAATTAATCGTATATCTCACTCGCATATATCGACGTATATCTCAATCCCATTTACTGGTGCTCTCAACGCGGTACGTGCGTTGCTGGAAAACAACGCGTAACACTTTTAATAAAGTAAAATTGCGAGTTGCGAGTCTGGTCACTCGGCTGCGCGCATTAGGGTCAATGCCAATTGGCCATGGCAGTTGAAAAACACTACGAATACGTGTGTAACGATAAATTCCTTGCTTGAACAATACAAAAAACTATCTCCCATAGCATGTAGTCAATCTTTCTGAAAGTAAGTGTGTTTTACAAGCGTAACGATTTTGCCGTAGGTTTATTAAAAATATTTTTTAGTAAGCAGAAAAAAATTTTAGTATTTGCAAAAACACATTCATTTATTGCAAAAAACTCCTGGTTAGAGAATTCTAGAATATCAATAAATTTTATATAGAATTCTATCATTTTTTTCCTGCATGTACACCTGTGTCAAACACGAGTGTGTGTGATCGTGGTGAAAGTCAAAGGTAAAAATACGAACAAGACAATATAAAAAATTAGCTTATATTCTCGAGGCGCGCGCGTAGGCGTATTACCTAATTACAAACAAAACTCTAACGCACACTTCGTGGATACGCGTTCTACGCATCTCTCTACGCATGAACTGCAACTACGAATACTTGCCGAAGAGACTAGAAAGTATGACGTGATACTTATTGCGCGCGTTATAGTCTCGGTTCTTCTCTCTCGTCAAAAACTTACCCCAAAAGAGCAGATTCCTCGGCAGTGGCTGCTGTCGGCATCTTGTTTTTCTCCCTAAAACAAAATGGCGGCGAATAATCACACACGCCCGGCCCTAGCATCTCTGCCGCGTCTCTCTTCTTACGCATTACAGGTGTGCAATCACAACAGACAATTAACAACACAGATCAAAGCCATTTGTTTAAAGCGCGAACAACAATATTATTGTGCTTCAAAATCTACTGCCAGCGTTCTACTTTGTTTGTTAAGAATCGGCCTCTTTCTCTCTCTCTTTGTTCTGCCGGTGGCATGATTTCCGGGTCGTCATTTAGCATACGGCACATTTGAATGTAAAATTGCCATTTTCCATGGCCAATTAAACCGAGGGCTGGACAACCTCGTACCCGGATATTACGTACTTGAATAAATAGCCTTCTGAAAGAAGCTCGGGTTGAACTCCCGACTGAAATTGAAGAGTATCACTTCACAATTTTAATGGCTGTATGATACAAAAAAAAACATGCTTTCTCTTCTTAATTAATAATTCCGAAAGGGTAAGCAATTATCGAGTCACTCAAGATATTTCAGTCTTCGCGTTCTCTTCATCTGTTGCTATATAACGCGATAAAATTTGAAATTGATCAAGAACAATTATTGCTCTCTTATTGTCGGAGTTTTATTGCAAATAATATTAATGTTATTTTGATTGCTTGACTTTCTACCAAATTGACAGTAATAGACTCGAATGACAGCTATCAGATCCCTCGATCGCTCATCGAGGAGTCGTTCACGGTCAGAAGCCGATTCCGCGCTACGCACGCGCTTCCGTCGCGCGCCGCGAAGCGTTGCAAGGACAAAAGGAGACGACGCACCGGTCGCGCGTGCAATGTAACACAGAGACGGTGATAATAACAGTAAAACAATGATGAAACCAAATCGCAATAATAACGATGATTGCGGTCACGTGTGGACAAAGGGATGCGTGAAGCCGGTGCGTTTGTCTGTGTGCAAGCGTGCGTGATCTCAAGCGTGAGGAAAAAGAATGATTTTTTTTTTCCAGCTAACCACATGTGGCATGGCTTACCTTCGATTCGCTTGCACAAGCTGAACCACCCCTCAACGTCCGATTGTGCGAAGTCCGTATTACTTACGATTAAACTAGTCTAAAAATTCGACGACGAGATGATGACTTCTAAGCTTGTTTGAACAAAGGATTAAACGCAAATTTATGTGTGCAAATTCATATATTAAGCAAATGTAAAATATGTTTTGTAAAATTATTTTGCAAAGTTATACATATGTATAAAAGTTTACTTTGTTTTTTACTTCTCCAACTTTCTATAATATTTTCTAATGATTATACGCGTCTTTCTCAAACGCGTTTGTTTATTAAAAAAAAAATAATAATAATTTCAGAGATACATTAAAGAGAGATACATTAAAAAACGATTTTTATATTTATTTTTTATTTGTGCGTCACAATATGTTCGCGCAATCATTGATTTCCCCGGAGAAAATAAACCGTATTTAATAACAGCAAAGGTTACCGAGTCTGCTGGGCAGCAATTTGTAGTACGTTTACAAAATTACGAAAAAGCTTTTGTCTTGTGCGTTTCGAATTATACATATTGCAGTCAACTTAGTTTTCAAAAATGTTAACTTTGACAAATGCAATGAGCGCAACTTTTGAGCAACATCGAAGCAAGCGATCGCTTTGCGAGTAAAATTGAAAGTTAGTAAATTGCACATTAGATTAAATAGAGTTGGACTGAAATCGAAAAGTAATAATTTTAATGCGAGAAAATATTTTCTCGTATATATGTAAATAATAAACACGAAGTATAGAACAGATGTATAAAATTTTGTTTTTCTCTTATATATTTTATACTAGTCTTTTTTATACTGTATATCTAGTTTGATTGACACAATAGATTGCAGTCGAGACAGTTATTGCTTGTTGCCGTGCAACGAAAGTTGTGAAAACTGCGTCGACGGGTGTACAACAATCGATTTGATAAAAACCTGTCCGCCAGAGTAGTTAACAGCAAAAGCATTATAATCATGCCTCGATGTCTTCGACCTCGAATACCTGTCGCCCACAAACTTCTTAATGATTCCTCTGCTGCAACTGGTCTTATTGCATCCACCTTGTTTCTAAGTGTTAAACGCGCTTGAATTTTTTTTAAATTATTCAAAGCAATTTTCCGAAACTAAATTGTGAATTTTTTTCTGATTTGCCAGGATAAAAAATTATACACGGTTGTTTTGATGAAAACAATTATTAATTAAACTCATAAACTTTATTACAATCTATTATGTATCGTCTTTTTTACTCGAGAAATTATAAATTTTTTCATTGCTCGAAAGGTCGACTAGATTCGAGATCGAAAAACACCGACAAGAGACTGAAAAATGATAGTTCCTGCGACCGCACCCCTACCTGCCACGACCGGTTTCTTTCCCGTATTCCCTCAGAGAAAGTCATTGTAGGCGTTACCTTGAAACGATCGAGACGCTCTCGCGGCGATCCTCGATCAGCGGGTCCTTTTTCCGGATCTCGACCTTCGGCGAGGCAAAGCTAAACGCCTTCTTGACGGACTCGAAGACGCTCTGGCCGGTGGTCTGTGTCTGGTCGACGATGGTCGTGCTTTTGTAAACGTCTTCGCCCAGGTCGCCTAACGACCTGTACGAAGCGCCAATACCTGCCGGCATGGCGTGACCTTTCGTCGCGCTGCCTCGTTTGCGATGTCGCCTTCCGACGACTTAGCCGATGAGTCGTTGCGCCGGATCGGGGGATGACGATTTCCACCGGCCGAGGGTGGATGCCCTTTTGGCGAACACTCGCCTCGAAAGGCGGCAGCTGGATCTGCTGCGGCGTAGCTGCTGTCGTTGATGATGACAGACGTGCCCGAAGCCGATATGCCAATATCGCACGTCAACAAGGCAAACGAACGGCAAACGAACAAAAGAAAGAAAAAACAAAGGTAAGGGGATTCTGTGACAGCTATCGCAACGCAGATTCGAGACATCGGCAGTCGATCGTGAATTGCGCGAGAGTCGACGACTTCTTTTTTAACAAAGACAAACGTCGAAAAAGAAATTGCACAATCGCGATTAATTACCATAGTAACGTTTCATATTTTTTGCTCATATTGAACTTGTGACACGACTTAATCGATGGCGGCTAAGGTTTTATCAAAAATATGTTTGTATTTACTCTCTTTTATCAGCGACAAAGATAGCGTTTATTGCTGATAAAAGATGGGAAGTTCTTTCTGCTAGATCTTTCTCACAGAGTCAAGGAAATAGGCGAGTGAAGTTGAAAAGAAACCGCCGCCTCATGACAGATACTCAATTCTGTTTCTTGCAGACGTTACTGCAGACGTGAATGCGCATGAATTCCTCTGATCGTGTTCTGAAAGTTCTCCACCAACAACTTTGGATAGCGTTAAATTGAATTTTTTTTTTTTTAGTAGTTGGGCAAAACAAAATATTATCTAATATTTCTCTCGTCTAGAAATTTATTGTGGTTTGTTGTGTACCGACATAGTTTTTGCAATTACATTATTAGGTGCAGTCATCATATTGACAAACAAAGAATCGTGATAAAACTTCAGTGCACAGCTCGAGCAAGTACTTCTTGAATTTTTGTAATTTCTGTATGTCAATAACGCAGCGCAATTATCGTTCATCATCGGTTTTACTGCCGCTTTTTATCTTTCGTTGATGTTTCTTGTTAGTTTTTTCTCTTTACTTTCTTTTGATAATTTAATTTTTCTACTGGTTTTCCATTCCGCGTGTAATTGCGTATTCTTTCAAGTGTTCACAATACGTTGCACTGTACTGTAATTACAATGTAACATCGAGGAAGAAAAATTTAATTATTATACATATGCGTCGGAATGTGGAGTTAAATGCGTTAGAATACAATATTATTTTACGATCCCGTGAAATGTGCAAAATTTTTTTCGCTAAGCGTTTAATAATCTTTAATATGCAAACAAAAAGTTTAGCACATATCAATTCGGATTCATGTTCTAATTTAAATGCATTTCAAATCTAGCGCGAATACAGAGAGAAGAGATATAAATACGTTATTTTGCATTCCGGTTTTAGCTCCGACGCATCTGGTTGCAAAATCACGTTCTGTTTACGAATGTGCGTGAAAACGTAAACACTTGTGTTATTCTCGTTAAAACGAGAATGCTATTGTTTGAGGAAGTTAGATCATCAGTTCCTCGCGAAGCCAACTCGGACTTAATCTCCCGTTGCGTTGCAAATATGATTACGGAAACTCTTAGTTTTTTCTTTTTTTGCGCGCACACAAATTTATCGCAATATGAGATAAATGTACGACCGATAAAGTTTTGCATAGATATTTTAATCAAAGAAGAACACGTATTGCATAGTAATTTATCAAGAAAAAATTATCATCTCTCGAAATGACGTTTTTATACGGCGCTGTTGCCCGATAATAATGCGACGCGTCTTATGAAATATTTATGAAGTTACGCCACAAGAGTTATATTACCGCTCGTGGAAGAAACTAAATCAACTAAGAAGTAATCAGAACACGTAGAAGTTTTTTAAGTCACGGCTTCTGCCTTTTAATTCGCACACATATAGGCGGAGTTTTGTTGCAGAAAATTTCGGATCGAAAACGTGTGATTGCCGATGTCTCGCTCTAAATCGTGCTCGCTAAAATGTGAAAAAAAACTGAAGTAAAAAAATGCATGTAAAATGTGTTATACAGTCGACATGCACAAAATCCATCGATCTCGTTGTTTTCCTATCGAGAAAATCATGCATGGCGACATGCCAAACTTGAGGTGTGTCTGAGCGTGTGTGTGTGAGTGTTTGTGCGTGTCTCTTTTGTCAAATTTGTTGATAAACAAATAGAATACGTGCGAACATGAAACAGTAATCAGTTCTCTTCTAATCAGCTATGCTCAACAGCAAACCAAGCGCGTGCGATAATTAACGAGTATATAAGGTACAAAATCTCTCGGAGAGCTCGGTTTCTCTCGCTGACGATTACGGAGTATCGCAATCAGCGAGTGCGTTTCGCGAAACGTGACGCGTTGACTCGTGAGAGAAGCAAATAGATATTGCATGCAAAAGAGAATCGGTTTGCTCAGTAAACAAATCGGATTGTGTGTGCAGATTAACGTCTGCGATTAACGTCACTTCGTTGTCACTTTGATCCGTCGTTCAAAAGAGTTTTACGCATCTCTCAAACATTTCTATCGAGATATTATTGATAATATCTGAATGAGAAGCACATTCAATTCGTTACGCGCGCGAAAAGATTTTTTTTTTTTTTTTTTAACACAATTGTAATTGCTTGTCGATGGCAAATCGCAACCCAAAAAGTCAATTCGGATTGGTTTTGCATTTAACGATTCTTTTCTTTAAATGCTTACCTCAATCTGAATAATCAATTGTGGATCAATCGCAAAAATGAGACTGTAATTTAAATAAAATAGATCTTTATTTTTTTTTGGAAAACAACATATAAACGTAGGTTTTTTTTTAGACATTGCGTGCAGCCTTCCCGTCAGTCAACACTTCCGTTCG
Source organism: Pseudomyrmex flavicornis (assembly GCA_014825475.1). Lineage (NCBI taxonomy): Eukaryota > Metazoa > Arthropoda > Insecta > Hymenoptera > Formicidae > Pseudomyrmex > Pseudomyrmex flavicornis. The sequence goes on along the minus strand of QVNW01000143.1, from coordinate 37,645 downwards.
AAGAAAATTACTCCGTAACTAGATGCGGCGAGATTACACACATGTTGCGATCATTAGTATTACTGCGCGTCAAGAAGAATTAACATTAAAGCGAGTTTCACAAAAACAAGATTCACAAACAAAACGATATCAGTCGTGAAGACAAACAACAAATTATGCAAATGTAAAAGACGTTATTAGTTTCGTATGTAAAGATAATACTCGCAGCGACTTAAAGTCGTCGATCTTCCGCATTTTTACGAGACAAATAAATAAAAATCGAGATAGTTCCCGAGGAAATATTCAAGTGAAGATAAAAGGAATAAAGTTGTACCGACGGTTTACCTCTCTGACCGTCTACTTTCAATTTATTGCACTCGAAGGAAAATGCGTGTCGTTCCGGAGGAGCCGAGCTCTCTCTCTCTCTCTCTCTTCCGATATCGATGGGCGTCGAGTGCGACTGGATCAGGCCGCGAGTTCGACTTGCTTACGTCGTGCCCTCGCGCAAGCAGAAAATCGATTCGGCCCCAGGACCTTTCCGAGCGAAATATGCATATTGCCGTCGAGATACACGCGGTGATCACCAATTCGCCGATAGACTTCCGCGCGCGTGTTGCAAGCGCGGAGCTCCCCAGGGGAGTCACGTATTGATTTTTCGCGTGGATACTCGCGTGTAACGTCGGGGTTAACCTCGTTTCTCGACGTCTAATTTTTCGCTTGACGCTTTTGCTCGACTTGACGTCGGTCAAATTATAATCTAACTAATAACGCAGGACTTTAACGGGAGTGTCGACAAGTCGCAAAGATGTATAACATAGATAATGTATATTAAAATTCTTTTTACCGTGCAAGGCACGTACGTGATCCACGATTGATCGGAGAGAATAAGGGTTGCGATTATATCGGGATCTTACGTACGATCGATCGTTCGCTCAAGCAAGACACGTCTCTCTTCGCCAGTATAACATTAAATAATATCAATGAAACTCACAAAAAAGCGCAGTATATTTGAAAATATTTAACTTTTTCACGTTATCGTTATTAGGTTTTTAAACTCTTAAGATTATCAAGTCGGAGTTTCTGATATTAATTGGAGTTAAATCTTTTGTTCTCTGACAACGCGTGTATTTATGAGATACGATGGTGAGTGGAAATTATTCAAAGTGTCGTTGATTGTTCCTCTTCATCTATTTTATTTGAAATGGAGAGCATAGGCGCGCGCGCGCGCGCGCACGATAATAAAATGAAGTGAGTTTTATTGCATGCCTTCTTAGAGACTAGAATTTCTACGTGGCAATTTACGCTCCACTTTGTCCCATGGTATTTTCCGTTCAAGTTAATATAACGTCGCGCATTATGATCGAAGCTAAGTTTAACGTACGACTCTGATAACTGGATTACTGGCCCGTCAAGAAATCTTATCACGCGTGACAGTTTTATTCCCGTATCTTGTGACTATTTTTTTTTTCGTTGCGCGCTTCACGTAAAATCGATTCGGTATACTCGAAGTACCTGCAAGCTGTTACATACGCTATATGAGATCGTAAGAAGTTGATGAGGCTGGTGGGAATAGGAACACAAAGTGTTTTCTGTTTACTTCTTTCTTTTAAAAGAGAAATAAATACTTTTCCGAGAAAAACTGTTGTGGAATTACACACGCGTCTGAAATACCACAAAGTATTTAATTTCCTTTTACTTTTGGACCTTTGAGAGAAACATTTATCACTATCGACATCGACACAAATTAAAAATACGGACCATATAAAAAAAAAAAACACTTATTCTGATTGCATTCTTGTATCAATTTGAAACTATGAAAATTGATATTTAACAACTAGGATGATTGATAGGATGATTATCTTTTATATAAGCGCGGACTTTGTGCAGTTTTCCAGGAAGTTACGGAGCAAAAGATGATCTTGTATGTGTATTATGTAGCTGATATTTTGTTCTGAATGCGTCAATGAATATTAAATCCTGAAGATTGAAAAAGACAGAAAGAGGACTCAATTTTCACAAGTCGCGACAAATCTGCTTGATCGACGTAACCCTCACTTACATCGTCTTGCTTTCCTGGAAACGATCGATCGTCCCGGTCTAACCCCGTTTCGTCGACGGCCACAGAACCGACCGTTCTCACCCGGACGGAACCGATTCGTCCGAAGGGACGAAGAGCTAGACGATGAGAGATCGTTGGCGCGTCGTCGTTGGCGATCGATCCAGCGCGCCAGATCCGACCTTCGTGGCCGCAGAGCGCGCTGGTTATGACTCAACCAACGCGTTGTCACAACGTCACCGACCGCGGTTCACCGCTGCAACCTCGATCGACAGCGGCGACGACGATGACGACGAGGTCTCCGCGTGCGAGCGCGGGACAACGTTGCGCGCGCGTACACGCGACCGCACCAATACGATTTCACGAACACGCACACATGAACAAATTCCGTTCGAACTGTCACGAGCGTAACCGCTGATCGATAGGTCGAAGTGGTCGAGGGATTTCGACGAAGGCAGACGGGGAGGGGAGGAGCAGGTGTAGGCGAATGAAGAGAGCTTCCTTTCCGGACTCACCTTTTTTTGCGCGTGGTTTGCTGCGAGGAGCGGGTACCGAAGAAGAGTTGCAGCTTTCGCGCGGCCTTTAAACGCGATTATCACGAGAACGCCTGACGGAGACTCGTTGCGCTTCGATCGCGGTGAGATCGCCCCGTCTGAAGATGAGAAAACGCCGCGTTTTATGTGTCACCGTCGGTCGTACGCTCGCGTACACGCGTTTATATTTTTTCGATGTGACGTTATGAGACGTGCGAAGACGGAGCACCGCGACGAGACTGACGTTGAAGAGCCGCACACGGTGTTCGCAACGATGTCGTACGTGTACTATTGGCTCGAGAGTACTGGCTTCAACTACGAACTGGTCAATGGGAATGCGCGTTGCTCCATGCGCGGTATACACTGGATCGAACCGGTTACGGGCAGACTGTCGACATCTAGTCAGGAAAAAGTGCACCCTCCCTATCGTCTGTATATTCAGAATTCCCGCTGCGCATAAGCTAAAATATGAAAGGAAACCTTAAGAACTCCGCCGATCGATTACCGGATGAACTTTGAAGTATCATCCTTAGCGATGATCACACTTTACACAGGGCCGTGGCATTATCTCGACTTTGCAGGAAACCACAATACTTAGTGTTGATACAAGGCAAAGTACTCAAACCCATATATAATAGAAGGATGAAAGTGGCATGAACCTCTTTAATCTTATAAATGGTCATTTTGAAGTTCTTTCTTGAAAGGTTGTATTAGAAAAATACCTGAGATCGGCCATTCTATTATAATTTCTTACGACGCTCTCGTAAGAGCTGATTTCAGTGCTACACATTCACAAAAGTGAATGTAGGAACTACGGAGCGATATCAGGCACTTTCAGGCGTAGACGATACAAATGTCACTCGGTTTGAATCCGCGCTACATCAACTTTCAATGTACACGTCTAATTGTCACATATAATCGTTTTTCACATTAGTAAAAAAACCACATTTACATTTTTTATATTAATATTGCGTTATATTATTATATACATGTTAAATACATAAATAGTAAAAATTAAAACATAAGTATTAAAAATTAAATACATAAATACCAAACATTAAAACTATATTAGAAAAACTTAATATTTATGTGCAGATGTGTGTATGTGTATACAGAGTGAAGCAGTTAAAACAGGCCACTTGAATAACTTGGAAAATATAAGTTTTATAGAAAAATGGTTAAGACAAAAGTTATACGTTTTTGAGGAGGACAAATGATAACCTTATCAATTTAATTACAAATGGCGCTACTTTCGAGATTGCACTATAACGGCTTTTTTTTTAAATGGAAGTCGATTTTTTTGAAAACGAAAGTAGTAAGCGGCAACGAGACAAATACAACGGTTTTTTATTTTTTGAATTGGGATTTTCACTGAGTTACAGCGTTCTAAAGTTTACACACACACACACACGCTACATGTTTTTCTACGATGAAAAGTAAGCGAGTTATTCAGATAGCCTGTGTTAGCATGTGTGAGTGTGCGTAAATTGTGGAACGCTGTAACTCAGTAAAAACTAATCTCAATTCAAAATGCAATCTCGAAAGTGGCGCCATCTGTAATTAAATTAATAAAGTTATCATTTGTTCCCCTCAAAACCGTATAACTCTTGTCTTAACTATTTTCCTATAAAACTTATATTTTTCAAGTTATTCAGATGGCCTGTTTTAATTCACCTTGTATAGAGATAAAGTGGTGTTAGTATACTTGTATGAAAGATTTTCAAACACTGTTTGTTGAAACAAAAAAAAATAATAATACATTGAAGACTTCTCTTACAAGAACCAAACAGGAAAACTTCCACTTTATTTCTCTGGATATTCTAATTCCATTTCGGTGACGATACTTCGGACATCATGGAGTGAGTTCCGTCGCCTTTCTTCAACACAGTTCTTTTTATCATATCCATAGACGGATATTTTAGATCGTAGGCTAATCCCAATTTCTGACATATTTCAATAAAAAATGTGGTGTAATTTATTTTGCTTATTGTCTCGGACGACCTGTAGTCCCACGGAAACGTATGATGGTAGTTGTGAAATCCTTCTCCCACTACGAAAAAGGTGACAATATTGTTGTTCGTTGGTTTTATAAACCTGGAAAATATATAATATAAACAAACACATAATTTATGCGTAAAAACATGTTCGAAAAAGTCAATTGTTTTGTCTCCGGACTCGGACGTCATACTTATTGTATGGTCTGGTGCCCCATATATGAGCGACGCTGTTGATGGTCCATATGGCGTTTAGACTGAGCATGTAACGTATAAACACTTGCGACACGATGGCTCTGCTCCAGGTCTCGTTCCAAAAGTACACGGGTATCACCGAAGGTAATGTAAAACAGAAGAGCAGTTGAAGCGGCATGTAGTATCTACAAAGATAAAATAGATTTTAATTTTTCAAGATATGTTTTGTGTGAACAAATATTTAAATCACTTTAAAAATATCAAAGAACAAACTTAATTCAAAAACATCATGATTATATCTAACAAATAAATTATAATTATTAATGCATATACATTATTATAATTATAATTATTAATAAGATACAACAATATAAGGAATATTGTATTTTTCTTCAGAAAAAAAAAGAATAATTACTTTTCACTGAAGGCTACAATGGGATCCGACAAAACGTCCGATAAATCGAGCAGTTTACTTTTTTTCGTATATTCTGGATGTGCCTTCATCATTATCCAGCCGACATGCGAATAAAAGTAGCCTCGCGTGATACTGTGAGGATCGGCGTTGGTATCACAATACTTATGATGCATGCGATGAGTTTTTACCCAGTCAAGTATATTATTCTAAAAAATATATATGTATTAGTTTAAATTATTAAAATATTATTAAAGTAAATTCTTAATGCACCATTTATATTCTATTATTCATACATTTACTCAACAACTGCATAACGTAACAAATTGTTTTCTTGCACGCAACAAAACAAAATTAAATTTACTTGTCGATTTTACATTTAAAAAAATTAAAATTACTTGTCCACACGTGCTGAAGCATATCAAAAGAAAAATTCTTAGCGGTAACTTGGCCTTGTAAGACTTGTGACTCCAAAGTCGATGTGCGCCACCAGACATGCCGAGATGAGATATAACATACGTGCCGAGAACTTCAAAATATAAAAAGAACTTGTAAAAATATTTAAAAATATATAATACTGAAAGAGACTGAAAAACTGTGAAACAAAGACACTTACTCCATAATGTAGTCCATGGATTTTTCAAATAGTCGAATGTCACTAAGTTGTATAAACCAACGGCGTGTAACGTGAAGATCATTAGAGTCTTTGACCACACTATATCCGTTTCGAAATCAAAGAAACTTGATGTCTTTGCTTTTTGAATCTTTCCGAAAAGAAATCCAGCTTTATTGGTAACATCGTTGACAATGTTCGTAATCTGTTGCTTCACTACCGCGGTGAAGCATTCAAACAAACTTGACATTTTTTTCTTGGTTGCTACCAAATTTATATAATTTTTAGAAAAAAAATTACAAAAGACATGCACAGTATGAGATGACATTATTAAACTAAAAATATTTCGACATAACATCACATTTAATAATTGAGTTAACTAATGTAGCTTTTGCGGTGTGGAGAAAAATTGTTTACTTTGCGATGAAACTAATTTATCTTGTTTTTTACCGATTTGTGTTACATCTACTTAACCGATGATAAAATAAAACGAATTTAAACTGAATAAAATATATACATCTGAAAGTGAATGTAGCACGGACTCAAACCGAGTGACACTTGTATTGTTTCTACGTCTGAAAATAAATATCGCTTCGTAGTTTCTACATTCTCCTCTGTAAATGTACAACGCTGAAATTAGTGATCGAGAACGTTTGAGATTTCATTTAACTAAAATTTGAAATCTTGAAGTAAACATACGTTGATATATGTGCGATACTTGGCGCAAGAATTTTCCGGTTACATCCAGTTCAAACATGGTTTTAGTCGCGTAAATATATTCTTGTATAATATGTTAATGTTATCTTCAAAAGAAGCAAAACAGAATAGAAACAAAATATGAAAGATACGAAAGATATTAAGCAACAAGATATTAAGACAATTTATTGTGGATTTTTATATTTAAATACATATTTCATATCAGAGTAGCGCATAAAGCCTACACTTGTTCGACACCTCGCACTTATTTCGCAGTCCTGCGCAGTCACTTTGAAAAAATTTAATATTTCTGCATTCTCAAACATTATGTTTCATTGCTCATATAAAGATCTTTCGGTTGCCGCTCGTTTACTTTGTCTCTCAAATTAATCCGCACGAGCTGTCCAACCGACTGTCTCTCGTAATCGAGCCGAAACCGAGTAGAAGAATAATGGAACAACGGACCAGAAGTGCTCTCGAGAGGGTTTGAGAGGCGCTACGTTTTATGGAATTCACTCGGAGACGAGTGAAGAGAGATTAAACGCGAGGTGGAGGAAAACTGCTGCGGTGAGATTCTCGCGGATGGAATCGGTGCTCCTCGGAATTGCGGTACGTATGCCGAAAAAGAGTAGGAGATTTGAAGTGACGAACTTCTCTATTATACCCGGCTCTTTTCTTGACGACAAACGCGAAATAATCGAGGACATCTTCCGCTACGTAGATCCCGAGCATCCAAGTAATCCGCCTCGTGGATTACCATAACGGATCTGCTTTATTTATGTTCGGTTAAAAAGATTTTACGCGCGCGATGATTTAAAGAAATAACTTCTGTACGTCATCCTGCCACGATCTGGCACTGTGGGAAAGTCGTAACAAATTCGGATGATCGTAAAAATGGTAGGACCATGAATGTTCGAGAAGAAATATCAAAAGTCCGCGGAAGAGGGTGCGAAATATCCAGGGAAAGATCTGACGTATCTTTTCACATTTGTTCACGAAGTCCGCCTATATGCGGACCCGTAGGTATCCGGCGGCGCGACCACCTTGAGAACTTTCACCCTCTACACTTTTACACACAACTTCCACCTTTGAGCGTCACTGCTAACCTATGGAATCCTCCCTTCACGAGATGATATATACCGCCCTGAGTATATTCATCATAAAAATGTATATTTATGTATACTTCCGCTAGCCTGCCGCTCGGTTACGCGTACATATATTGTTACCGCACGTCACTCCCGCGGGTTCTCGTCGGACTTAGTGCCACCCTCGTTCCACGTTCGCAAAGGGTGTTTTATAATGCGCGCGGAACGTAGCAGACATATTTTCCCCGACCGTCCGGTTGCTGTATTCCTTGTCGACAGAAGGAGCTCGGTTCTTTGTAAAAAAAAAAAACTTGTCGAGAGCGGTATTTAGTTTGTCAACCGCTATGACGAATCGCCGCAAGAGAGAATCGCTTTACGTGGAACATCCAGCGCTTCGTATCATTTAGATGCGTGCGGGAAATAAAGTATGTTTTATATTTCACGTGAGTTTTATGAACGATATTCTTTTGATAGTGTAAAGATAGAATTATCTTTCCATGTTATTGATTTTTCAAATATAGTGATGTTTAATTAGATAATTAAATGCACATAATTATACAAATATAATTAGGAAATTAATCAAATTACCTCGTGGATATTTTGAAACATATTAGAGAATTAACTTTGTTGCATGCTACACACATAAAAAAATTTTTCTATTTGAAGATAATTGAATTAAAACTACACGGTAAACACTACACGTGCAATCGAAATTATTTACGTAGTTGCAATGTAATATTCCCAGTCGCTATTATGAGCACCCTTGGGATTCTCACTCCAGAGAAACAGGTGCAACCGGTCTGGGATACAACGTGCAATGCGTTACGATGCTTTCCCCGTGGGCGCTCTTCGATAAATTCGCCCACAGGATCTTCCTTACGGGACATGAGAGTCACGCCGGTACGCCATGGTGAAGTTCGTTGAAGGGGAAACAAAATTTCAGTGAAAATGTAAAATGCTAAGAATATAATATGATACTATTCTCAAGAGCGTAATTATGATCTCGCGCGAGCTGTGAAGCACGCACAGTTTAATGATATCGAATTATCGATCAGTAGAGTTTTAATTATTTTAATTATATGCGCATTAGTTTTACAATGGTCACACATTTTTCACAATGGTCTTGTGTTGCAAGATTTATGAGAATGATTTGCGCTTTACATCTTTGGGTAAAGATATTAATATTACGCGCATCTATATATATAATAATTATATACATATATATGTTATTTTATACATATATTAATATATATAAGTATATATTATATATATAATTATATATAATTTTATATGTATATGTATATATCACATTAGAATTGTGTGAAATTAAATGTTACAAAACATGCAGAATTGTAAATAACTGTTATAAAACCTAAATTTTTCCTATCGATTGCGATGTTCTTTCATCATGTGCGCGAAGTTTCGCGGGAAATTTAATATTAATATGCAATTTTGTGCTCACTGTCTCGTACATACGGTCGCACACGTGTCTTCCGGAATCTAATATTTATATAAGTATAACAGGAGGATACAAATGACGATAACGTGCTTCCCGCCCGTCTTTTTAAAGTGCGCAAGACGTAGTGCGTACGCGTTGAAACTCTTCCAAGTTCGTATAGTATTATTTGTCAGACTCGAACTATTCGAGAGTCTCAATTCGGTTTCAATTCTTAATTCGTATACAAGTATTCATGAAAGAGGTATATTATCGATTCGCGGCGTATTGAGATCCATAGAGACATTACGGTTGAGAACTTTTTCACATCATCATCGATGCAACCGCGCGCGCCGCACATACGTGGACATTTTTTTATTCTTGAAAATCGCTAAAGTAATTTGTTTAGAGCATCTCTCATATACGGGTCACGTGTCATGGATGTGGAATAATGTATGAGTGCACTGAATTATCTTGAGCTGTACTTCTGCCACATGTCGTTAAAAATTCATAAATGATAATGTAGTCGGTGTTTTATGCATTACACGAAAAGAAAAGAAGAAATTAACACAGAGAGATGGAGTCATCATCTTTATCAATGAGACACTTGTGCTATTTATTAATGATGATTTTTTTATTTGACATAATGACAGTAATTTCGTAGATTTATTGTGTTGCCGTCTCTAAGCGAGATGCATTTATCACTAAATCTGTCAACCTCTAAATTATGTAATTGTTTAGTTTCTAATTTTTGAATACATATAGATATACATAACTTATATGTAGATATACATGAATTGTTCAATATTAGAATTTCAATTTTTATACACGCATTCTTATTAACTCTGTTTGAAAAACAACAAAGTTGGTTGTTTATCGATGAAATCAAAATGATAAAATTCAAAATAAACACGTGAAACAATAATACAGTAGACTAATGACTGAAATAGATATTCTCTCTTATTTCGCACCCTTCGCGGATTGTGAATAGACTTTTTATAATAGTTTCTCGCAAAAGCCACATTTTATTTCTAATATTTATCGGAAATATCTAACTTTACAGAAGTACAATAAAAGCTGTATCGTTATATAGAATTATATCTCATATGTCTCAAAATAGATACTTGACTATATGTATATAATTTAATAGATTTCACAAAAGATAGAATGGAACTAGAATACCTTGTTGTATTTTAATCCTTTTGCTATTTAAAATTCACTCGTCGTACGGTTTCCAAACTGCAATGTATATCGAGCAGAAATTGTTCAAGATATCACTCAGTTTCGGTTAAAAATTAATGAATTTGTTCACAAGATTTCGTCGTATTTCTCCGTCTAGAGCAGTAAGGCAAATCGGAATCGCCGTGGAATTACGACGGCTTTTAAAAGGACGCGCATTCGCATAAATAATTCATTGGGTACGATTCTCTCGTCTGCAGACTTCGCGCTCGCCGCGGTGGCGCATGCGCGAGACAAATCCTTCTCGGACGAAGTTTGGAATTTGTACGCACAATTATGCAAATACATCGGCATTCTTGGTCCGGGGTTCTCCTGTGTGCTTGCGAACCTTCGTGAAAGCTTCCGCGCGGAAGGCCGTTGTAACAGCCGACTCGATTTCGTGCAAGCTTGACAAATCGAGCGCTCGCCGTCTCGGAGAGTGAATAAATAATTCGATTCGCACCCGAACTTTCTTGGGAAGTTGAAAACGCGAATCAAACGGGAAGAGCGGAATCGGAGCGAAGAACTTTGCGCAGAGAAAGCGAGAGAATAGAATGAATAAACAATTTGTAACGTTGACAAGCAAGCGTTGACGTGTATTTTATTGATCGTAAACGCTAAAGTTAACCGATCCTTCGTAACAACCGCGCGCATCGTCGCTTGCATGCGGTTTGTTTGATAATCTCTTTGAGTTTTTTTACAATAATAATACAATGATAATATAAAGGTAATTTTTCTGTGTGAAAAAAATCGGAAATTAAAGTCATAATTGCAATAATTGACTTTTGTTGATGAACAGAGTTGTTAGATCGAGTTCATTTTGTCGTAGGAAAGACCGGGAGTTGTGACACAGGGTTTGTTGTCAAACTGCTATTATCTTGCTTACTAGAAATGTGGTAGTTTTAAATAAGTTTTCCTATATTTATTTAATCGTCATCGCATTGTAGTTTATAAACATAATATCTTTTATTTAAAATGAACGTTTGGAATAAGTTGTCATACGGTGAGTATGCGTGAGGAAGTAATCGCCGTGCGTAGGATGCAACGCGCTATAACTTTAACAAAATCTTTGTCAATGCGACAGGCTGCATTATTATTTGAAGTAAACTGAAGTACATTAGTTTGGTATTATAAAAAAAGTTCAGAAAAGGACATATATGAAAATACGATTTGTACAAGTGTGGATTACTAAACCAAAAAAGATTTTTATTGGTGATTTACAAGAAGAAGAATTAGTTAGTTATATATTACATGCTTCAGATATTTACTTTGATCTTACACCCAAAAAAATCAGAATTTTGGCTTATGTGACAACTAACCTTGGGGCACGTTGACAAAGTTGCACGATCGTGTTTAACATTAAATAACTTTGTGTATAAAGATATATGAAATTAAATAACTTTGTATAAAGATATATGAAAATAATATTTTTTTTCTTAAAGTTAAAGGATGTGACTATTATGTAATGTATTCAATATTACATAATATTGTGTATAGTTTGTTTATTTTTAATAATATAATTTGCATGTTATAATGTGCCCCGGTCTTCCCTATATATCAAATTTTTTTCGATAAAAATAGAACATTTTATAAAAACATCTTATAAAAAAGTTTTCTATAGTTACTTATTTACTCAGTTTGTTAAAAATAAATGTTTTTGTTGGTAAAACATAAATGAAAGATCTCACAAAAAGATGAGATATTAACGACAAAAAAAGATAAAAAAAGATTACAAAAAGATGAGATATTAACGAAAAAAAAAGATGAAAAAAGATTATAAAAAGATGAGATATTAACGAAACATTTTTTCTATACAGTTACTTAGTTACTCAGTTTGTTAAAGATTAATGTTTTTTTAAAGATAAATGGTTTTGTTGGTAAACATAAATAAAAGATCTTACAAAAAGATGAGATATTAACGAAACATTTTTCTTTATATTTCAATCATACGGCTTACAAAGAACTCAAGATTATTATGGCTTACAAAGAACTTAAGATTATTCACGCAGTCAAATGACGTAAATTTACATACGCAAAAAGTGCAAAAAAAACTGAGCAAGTTATTAATCGATTCAGAATAAAACATTAAAAAAAAAAGTATTTTTGCGTTTTTTGGTCTGTGGCTTCTAAACGGAGATAATAAAAGGTAAACGAAAATGTGTGTGAAATTCACATTCAGGAATGTCATGGCCGTTTTTGTCGTCGTGCGACCAAATTAGCTGCGTTCGGGGAACACGCTATCTGAGGTATTTAGCGCTAACACTGTTCGGGGAGCTAGGTGATAGTGCTACCAAATAGCAATCGTGGCGTCACTAGTGAACGTGTTTTACGTCATAACTTCGCGCTACAAACGTTATTCTATCTGAGATGTGTTGACAGTGTTAGCGTTTGCAAGCTCCACGAACGCCCGTGAACGCGTTGACTTTTGAGACTGTCGATTGTTTAGATGTCTCAAATAAGTTAAAATTAATTCCAGTAAATAATGAAACTTTTGATTTGTTAAAGTAACTAAAATATTTTAAATACAAGAAACAATTTTATCTTATTACAGCCAAATAACAAACATAAAATGATTGATTTTTATAAGGAAAAAATTACATTATTAATACCTAAAATGATTTTTCAACTCCTGATCAGTTAATGCTAACACAATTTGTTCCACATAATTTTGCACTCTAGGCACATTTCTTTTTTTCTTCACTCTTTCTAAAATTTCAAATTCTTCATTATCACTTTCGGACGACGATGATGAATCTATTAACTCTTGCATTACGAATGCTATTGCTGATAATAAATTTTTTCTATTTTTTAAATTTATATTCAAATTCATCTAACTTAAAAAAAGTTAGAACAAAGGCGCGTAGAAGATGTCATGACACCGCGCTAATGCCGTTCATGCAGCTCACTATTGCTAACGCTTTATTGGCTTTCCGAACAGATCTCACAGCGTTTGCGTTACAGCGTGATAGCGAACGCAGCTTTTGTGTGCATGTTCGTATAAGTTCTAACAGATAGCATACATATACGAGTGCGGTGACAAAAGAAAAAGAAAGAAAGACCGGAAGTATGAGTTAGAGAGAGAAAGAGAGAATCAAGAAGCACGGTAGTGGTTCGCATTATTTGCGCAACACTTCCGATAGTACCGATCATTTTGACAATGTTCCTCGCGACGTAGTGTTTCGCACCGGCAACACTTCCGATATAACTTTTTTTTATTTACACAGGCGAATGTGTTCACTAGTGTGAATGAGACACACTGATATGTTCTTTCTTGCTAATAAACACTGTGTTATACAGTGTCGCCTGTGTTCGTAACTAGAAAGCACTTAAATTGACGCGGTGCAGCCGCGCCAAGTTTTTTTGTATTAAATATTTTTTATTTTGAAAAATTCCACATGGGTTTTTGACTTTTCACACAAAGCGAAATTTACATGTATGATTTGACATAGTTTAATTTGACATAGTTTAAGGTTTTCCACTCAAAGCAAGGTCATTTCTTAATTATAAGAAGTTTTTGTAGTAAAAAAGAATGGTTTTTGTAGTATATAATTTTGTAAAACCAGTTTTATAGAGAAAGAAGTTTTTGTAGTATGTAAAATTATTGTAAATTGAAATTCTATTCAATATTGTTTTCTATTGCATATTGTTTTTTGATATAATGGACAAAAGTTTACTTGATGCTACTTTTTGATATCACTTCTTTTCTAAAACAGATTCTAAGTAGCTTTCTGAGCAGAAATAAGATTTTTCTATGCAAACATCATAATATCGCATATCGATATATCGATCTTCTTTTTGTTTCTAATTGCCGATTCTAACAAAATGTTAAAACGACTTTCTTGTATAAACAATTTTCCGTTTAAAAATTAAACGGAATATAATTATCCGGACTCGGAGTTATAATAAAGTAATATTTTATGCATGAATACATACTATATATTACAAATATATATTACATATGTGATGTTACAGAAAAATATAATAAGACTGATGCTTTTTTGAAACACAAAAGCCTGAGGAAAACACCACTAATATTTTTACTTGATATATTTTAATGTTTTAAATATATTCCTCATTATACTATCAATTTATGTAAGACCGAAATAAGAGGCAGGAAGAGAAGGAAAATTCTCTCAAAAGTTTCGCAAAACATCAAACATTAAATAAACCATTAATTGCAAAAGATCCAAGTACGCTTTTCGAAGTACGATCGCGAGGTAGTTTGCAGCACGGACGCAAAGCCTCGAGCTTAGCGGTTTCACTCGGGCTTCCTGTTAGCGGTAAATATTTAATGGCAAAATCGATGGGATTTGCTGATCATTGTAAACCCCTTTCTGCTCCAACCTCTGAAGCAAGAGCCGGGCGTTTTTTATTTCTTTTTCTATATACCGCTGTAGCGGACGAGTAGAGCAGGTTCAGGAGAGCGACTTCACCTACCAATTTATTTTCGTCCGAATGAAAAGAATCTTGCTACCAAGGATCGCAGCCGCTTTTTTGAGACTGGAACGAAAGACGGTCGCTTATACATTTCGCGAGAGAAGCTGCCATCTTGACTTCTTTTGATATTTCGACTTCTTTTAATTTCCAGTCGAATTTTATTGCCATTTTAAGAAAAATTGCACACGTTTCTTAACGCTATTTTTGCTAATAGTTTTGCAAATAGTTTTTGCTAAATAGTTTGCGACATGTATAGAATATAAAAAACATTTTCCAATAAGTTATAAAAAATTTGTAAAATCACTGGGTCAAATGATGATCATTAAAAAGTAAAATCACTTGGTCAAAGGCGAAACGTTAAAACAAAGTCGATAGAAACAATCGCGATTTATATTTGCGGTAAAAAAACCAGGTGTGACCACACGCGCTGAAAGTACATATACGATCGCCGTCGTCGCAGTTGCGGATCGTAACGTAACTGTAGTCGGCTCTTGACTCCGCATCCGTGGCGCATCTCTCCGCAGACACTGATCCGAACAAATGGCACGCGCGTGCATGCGTTGAGGAATACCGAGCGGAAGAGTTTGCCGCGAAGGTGCACGTGAACAACGTTCAGAACGAGACCGGGGTACCGACACGTTTTATTCGGCCGTTGCCTTTCGAGCACGCTGTTTCATTAGAGAGACGGGTCGTGCGCCATGTTTTCATTTTGCACGAGTCGCTCGGGCTTTTGTTTCATCTCAATTGTTACGGTTACTTCGGTCTTTTACTTGTTAGAAAAACAAACAAAACGCGCAAACCAGCAATTCAGACATTTTCGTATCTCAGACTTATTTGTTTTGTGATGTTTATGCGTGTATACATTTTAAATATTTGTTTCGAATACTGTATACCTTCTTTTTGTTTCGTTATTAACACCATATTTACACTTTATTTACTTAAAATGCGGAAAAATTAATAAAGAGAAAAATGTCAAGAAAAGTCAATAAGAAGAACTCATTATCCGAATAATTGTCTCTATTATGCAGGTTACATATTTTTAAAATAATATTATTATCATTGAACAAAACACATGTGACATTTTTCTTCAATTTAAAGTTGATTTGCTTGCGAGAGTATATAAACCGTACCGAATCAGATCGCATTTATCAGGCGATTAGTTAATTAGTCGGTCGGGCGGAGAAACAGTTCGAAATTATTCATTGTTTCCGGCCAACGAAATTTGCCAGTCGCGACGGTGGATTGGTATGTGAAGCATTTGTATGTACAACGATGGTGAATAAACTTCCATCAATTAACCTATCGGAAATCGCATTATATTTTCATTAAACGAGAAAATCGCATTGTCGACTACGATGCGCGGTAAAATACGCGCATTTATTAATTCATAAGGGCGCCAATCCGATCAAATACTTAATACTTTCTTAACGTTCGTATTTAATGAAGTAATGTAATCTAAATATAATGTAGGTATAATCGTTCGGTACCTGTAACAGGTTGCATCAGTAATAATCGATTTTGAGGGCTGTAGGACGAGAGTTCGCCCGTCTTCGCACTTCACCCCGGTGCTGCGATAAATCGCAACTTCGCTTTTCTCGTCGGTCGAGCTCGGGTGAGCAGAAGCGATGGACATGGAAATACCATCCTGAGGCGAGTGGTAATCCTCTCGCGGACGCCAAACCTTCGGCTTGTTGATATCCGCTATTCTCTTGATCATTGTTCTTGTCACTTTGTCTTTTTTCACTTTCAGCTGTTTCTTCACCTTATTTGCTTATCTTTATATCTCACCGTGTCTCACATATATTTCAACTGAAAGAAACCGAATCTCGCGCTCTGCGCGATCACGATCGATCGATGGTCCGCGTACGCGATTCACCGCGTTCGAAACGTTACTACCGTCACGACTGAATGCGCGCTTTTTATACAAAATGCTCGTAGGTCAAACACATTGACAAGTTAAAGCGATACAATCGCAGGATGAGAACGTCCGCCTCGGCGAATAATATAATTCTCGTAACGCTAAACTGAGCGAGCAAACGAGCGATATCTTCCGCTCGTCATTATCGGTCGTTTCGACCGCGGAAACGAGTTTAAAAAGAACGTATTTGCGGACGCACAATCCGGAAAATAAAGGGAAAGAGGTGAAAAAGGAGGAACTGTCCGGGGCGAGAACGCCGTTATCCGAGCTTTTGTATCGCACTGGCGTCCGATTCTCGCGTTTCTCGGTAAAAAGAAAATTCTCGACTCAAAGAGAACGCTCCTTCTCGCGCTTCATCTCGGACTGCCGATGCTTCGGTGAAAGGAAACTCGCGAGAACTCGCAAGTGTTATTGCTATTCGAGTATTATTGCTGATACGCGCGAGCGATACAACTCTCAGGGTCTTATCTGCGTATAAGGTAACAACAAACGTGATTAGTCACATACCTGTTTCTTAAACAATTACGAGCTATTATTGCACCGTGCGACTTTCCGGGTTTTATTTCGAATATTTCTAAGAAATATGTTGTTTCGCAAGCGAACAATTTTATGTATAATTATGCAATTTACTTAAAGCAATTGCATTGAATGCAATTTATTTGCAGCGATCTCTTCATCTTGCTATCGCGCGCACATTTTTAATCAATGTTTTTGTACTTCGCGAGAATTATCAGCTAAAGTGTTTAACGATGCCTGATTTTTGACGTTTTTATAATTATAACCGTCATGTTCACAAAATGAGATAATCTTTGTTTCGATTCAAGTCAGTCTTTATCGTACGTATAAAGGTATAGAAACGCACGAAGACGAAATTCTTATGCGGCGCGAATGTCGGAATGCAAATCCGCGTATCGAGTTCGCGCACATCTCTTTTGTTCTTATCTCGACTACAAAGAGATAAGCTCTCTTCGAGTTTGTACTTCCTCATGTACAGCGTGTACATACGTACGACTTCGTACACTGTTACATCGAGAATCCATCGAGGCCTTGCACCGGACTTCTTTGAAACGCGGCATTTTTTTCCCTCGGGTCGAATTCAAAGGAGAATGTCTAGCAAAAGCGGAAATATGAACACCCACGCCCGTTTCTTCGCGATGTTACGCGAATTGTAAATTCTGGCGAGGCGCGCGCGCGTCTCGTATCTATGCCAGCGAGCAGCCGAAACGCATCGAAGCAAGCAATTGAAATGCTCGTTGCGTTTTCTCGCGATCCTTACGACGCCCTTCCTCACGCCAGACATAAAGATATAGTAGTCGGGAGGTGGGCATAAAGTACGCGACGATATATTCCGCGAGTGCGAATTTATTGCCCTTATCCCCGGCGATGCTACCACCGCACGTCTCTCGAACCGCCGACAACGAGTAAAACAAGCGAGCGAGAAACTCATCGTTAAACGTCAGATACTTGGTGGAAACTTCGCGGCATATTGCACGTACGTGAGACTGATGAATACTTTGTCGCGAAGCAACTTCATGCCGGGAGATGGGAGCGTTTTTTCGCGTTTGAATTTTTCATAGAAAGTGTTTTTTTTTCTAAAGTTTTACATGTAATTTGAGGGGAAAAAATTTTGCTTGGAAGTTTTTGTAAAAAACAAATAAATCAATGTAACGCTTTTTTTCAGCTTTTTTTTCATCGCGTATATGCTTGCCAAGTGGCAATTTATGCAATATTTATAACTTGCAAAGATGGAAACAGAACTCTTTCGCGAAAACGCGCCCGGCTTCGTGCAGAGGCGAACGCGGGGAGCACGAAGGGAATGTACGAGCTGTGCTGTGGCACGTATATGCTAACTCACCCTGGCCCGGGCAGGTATCTAATTATGTGTATCCCTTGGCGTAAATATGCGAGTGTTTGCGTAGACAAACGTGGTACTCGAGTTAACGCGACGCGAAGCGGACGGTGGTGGTGGTGTGTTGGAAATTCATGAGCTTTCAAGAGAATCCGGGGATGGGAAACGGGAGATCACGGATGAAACCGAGAGAAGGATAGATAGAGAGAGAAAGAGAGAGAGAGAGAGAGAAGGAGAGAAAGAGAGGAAGGGAATTAGGACATGAGAAAGAGAAGAGAAGAGACGAGAGAGACTTGTAGAAAGCCTACAGAGTTTAGGGAATGTCAAGAGGAAACACAGGTTGCGTGTTATTACATTTTCTACTAATATACTCTATCTGTGATAATAGCACTTAGACTTAATATAAACCAGTTAATTTAGGAAGTCGGGAAAGAATAATTTTATGTCAATTTCAAAAAGAAAACACAAGGAATTCTGACAAACACTGTCCAATACTCTTCTGATCATTTAATACAATTCATGTTTCAACCACAAAATTGATTGTGTTTGTAAATTCATAATGAGAGTTTAATCTTTTTTCTTTTTTTTTCTATTTGTACAAAAATACATTTCTTCTAGTTTGCAAATAAATTTGCAAACTATTGGAAATATCAGTGAAACATGTGTATATTTAATTTACGTTGTGAAACATGTTCTAAATGTTCTCTGAAACGCTTCGTGAATCTATATATCGCGCTGAATATTGTTCTTGCTTAAGTAGGCACTTGTGTAGTTATTATTCATCAACTAAGCTATATACATGATTGCCGATGTTAAACACGACTTAGCACTCAAACCTTAGTCTTGAACTACGTTGAAATAGATCGAGTTCGTCTATGAACCATAACAGATCGATTATAGGATTAAGGAAAATGTGTGTGCAAAGTGCAAAGTCTTCTTTGAATGTAAATAAAATCGTAAATATCGTATATTCAAAAAGATAATATAAATTAAAAACGATCTCTTACACATGTCTCGTGTTATACAAACAAGTTCTTTACTTCTTTATTAATAAAAGTATTTTATATTCCATACGTTTACAACATTCTTTACCAGACTAGAAGTCAATTTCTCGTTCCGAGTTTATGTCACGTTTTGCGGTGTTGCCTCGCAAACTCGTATCCACGACACGAACGTAATATAATAACGTAACGTAATATAAACTTGGAGTATCATCTCGATATCAGCTGCACTGTAAATCTGCTCTTTTTAACTGCGATAGCTTTAAAAATAAAATGTTTGCGAAAAGACTGAGAAATATAGTATTAATGTAAAACTTGTCGCCTGCGATAAAAGTTTTTTTTATTCACAGATTTGCACGCGGAAAGCGTGACGCGGAAGCAGAAAAAATATACAGTTATCGCGATAAGCGGTCGTTGTTCATTTAGTGATTGACGCGATTCCAAGTTGCGATCCAAGTTGCGCGGGAATCCGCGGTCGAGTGCAAATATACGTAACACCGCGATGCAATTCGGTTTGCACTCGAGGCACTACATCAACCTCGGTACCTTCATATCGCTATTAATTAGAGCGCAGAGCTGAGTCGAATTGTCTCCATCTACAACTGTGGGTTTCTCAGGGACGGCTAATTACCGCGAAGTTACGTCTCCCGGATCTGACACTCTCTTACTTCCAATTATTAAGGCATCACGATTCCACCCGACAGCCACTGCGACTGCCGGGTAATATCACTCTCGCTACAACGGTGTTCGCAAAGGACCCGTGACGACTCTTTACAAACCGTCGGGAATATTTTCGATTATTCAGAGTAAGCCTCTTATTCCGCAAGCCTGAAAGATGATCGTCATTTTTCTTATCACATGATCTTTAATCACGTTTTGAACTATTTCTAAAATTTATACTTCTTTTACGGACACACACATACGCACACATGTTATCTCGCAAGATCGTTATGTGCCGGAAGAAAAAGATTTTATATTTCTGTTGCGTACTTACAATTGTGTAAGTTAAATAATAAATATATTATAATAAACATATTTTTGTTCAAGTTCCGTTGATAGTTCTCGAAAGATAATACATACAGTGTAATTTCTAAACGCGTTCATAAAATTTCCAGAGGTCCAACGACGGATCTATTACGTCCTTGCACAAAGCGCAGGAAATCCATTCACGGTCGCGCGTGATGAATATTTGGCAGCGGAAGGTCAGGCAGAGAGAGAGAGAGAGAGAGAGAGAGAGAGAGAGAAAAGAGAAGGAGAGAACGACGGCTTAACACGAATCAATGTAGCAGTATCATAAATACCGATCCCTTTACGTACGTAGCAGCGGGACATAAAGAGTGAGTAGTCGAGGCTATCGCACCTCCACCGGTCCATGGGGTGCACTTCTCAGCCCCCACCATCATCCCCACGAAGCTACCCACCGCCACAGGCGCACACCAAAGCGAAGTCTTTATGGCGGTCGTGCGATCGCCACATTTTACGAGTACGCGGCCCGTTTACTGGCCACCACGTAACTACGTAAGCACACATTTCTCTACCTTTCTCTACTATCCGCCTCGTACGATGCGCCACGATAATGGTGTGGTGCGAATGCACTTACGCAAATGCACTGCGCTTCACGTGTGTCATATTCCTCTCATTGATACCTATGTTTATTTTCGCTATTACGAAGACATTGAAAAGTACTGGTCGTATTATTTATATCAGCTTGTTTTATTTCTCATAGATAATTAAACGCATCAGAGAGCAAGTTTTACAAGATCTGCAAAAAAAAGTGTTGTTCAATTTATTTTAATTTAAATAACTTCACAGGTGCGTATTGCTCTTCCACAAGAAATTTTATCTAAATCTATTTATATTTATTTAAATTACTGTAAAGAGGAGTAGAATATTGATAATATCATAACACAGAGAATGTATCAAGCGCGCGTGTGTCTTTATCCCTGGTAAAAATACAATGGCTGCGATTTATTGAGACATTATCGTAAATCGAGACATATTGCCAAATATTTTTGCTCGACCGTGCGTAATCCTCACGTTTTATATATATATATATATATATGTACGGCAGGGAAAAGAAAATTACGACATGAAAGGACAGTATAAGAAAACACGCGAAAGAGCTCCGTTCCCGGTTGAAATCACAACGAAGCGTAGAAAAGCCCGCTGCTAAATCGTTTTCCGTGTTTCACGACGGAAAATCCACGAGCGGTTAAAAGATCGGGGTCAAACAATCTTGTTGGTACTTAATAGGTGAAATTACATTTTCTTGCGCGGTCCACAGGATTCCCAACAACGCTCTTTCTCATCCCGTAACTCCCGAGGCGCGTCCTCAACGTGTACAACGTTGATCAAAGAGATTAAGCTTCCTTAAGCTTAAGAATTCTTAAGAACAGCATACAGCTTTCGGCTTCTACCGTACAATCACTATAGCGAGAAGAAAATTTCAACTGTGGCGCGGTGATTTTTTTTACGGAATGAATCAACGACAATAAACGTCACGTTTTTTTTTATAAGTATTATTAATTTATTCAGCTACGTTGTGCGTGAACTTTCAGTGTCACGAAGTTTGCGCTAACGAAGGTCGGAATTCAGCGGAGAACTTGAGCTATATTATGATAGTTCAGAAAGTGTTTTAGCTTCTCACGAGAGAGGAACATTTTTAAACGTTTAAATATTAAACTTTTCTCTATTCTTGTGCACTTTTATAGGCACTTTGTTCAAAAATTTAGCTCGACGTAATTAATTATGTTTTTGTATGATTTTAATCAGAGTAAACATTATGTTAAAATCTCTTATTGCTCGAATTGACTTTATCTTATATGTTACATTGTATTTACGTTACATTAATTACGTTACATTACGAGCGTTTTTTATATTCAGAATTATATTTACATTTGTTAAAACTATAGAGCGGTTTAAATTTAACATTGAGAAGAATTTTTATTAGCAACCAGTTCCCGATGTTAATTAGTTACGTCACTCGCTCAAGTCGCAAACGTTTAACTACCAACGTAGAGAGTGAAACAAGAAACAACTAGTTAATTACTTGGCGTCCTCGGTACTATTTTTTATTTCTTGGAAACAGGAAATTCTTTTATTATTTTCCCCTTCTTCTCATCATTCTTCTCGCAAACCTTGAGGTGAGAATGTTCAGAGAGAAAAGAGTCTTTTGCTCAGGGCGGATTCATTAAATTTGCAGTAATTTTGCACGTGATCGCGTTGAATAATTCAGAATGTGAGTATTTGAAAGCCTTAAATTTGATATCATTCCGGTAGTAGTAGTAGTTTTAGGCAACGTGTACCGATTAAATCGCAACCGCGCGCCGTGCGCGCTCACGTCAATGCAACATTAATGCATCACGTGCACTTTAATCCATTATCCCGCTTTCCATTACAAGATCCTTGATCTCGCACTCGTCCGTTACACGGATCCTTAAGTGCGTCCTGGAAATCTCTCCCTCCTTGCCGACGATGTGCCTCTTCGACGTGCCTCATTTTCCGTGCAATTAACGTTTGAGTAATCATCTGTTCAGTTGATTCGCGCGTAGTTTTCGTTGATAGCGAACCGAAGCGTGGAAATTTCGTGTGATAAATGAAAACTTGAATTTAAGATTGAATTTTCTTCCAAAATTTCATGTCTTATACTTGAAGAGACAGATAAAAAATATTATTTAGATAAGATATTGCTTCTGATATGTGACGCAATAGATTTAACTGTTATTATCATCGATACACTAATAGCATCTTTTTGATACGGTCGTTTGGAGAAACGGAGAGACGATAAATTTTCACCAAGCAGCGAGAAACCCGGAGCAATTTAGCGCTACGAGAAAGTTCAGTCTGTTTCCAATTTCGCAAGTTCGCGAGTTCGAAACGTTAAGTCGTAAGATTCGCCAAATTAATCATTTGCTGTTTCTCCGATAATATTAATTATTTGGCAAATTTGTATTCTCTGTTAGCGCGTCAACACATAAAACAAAGGCTAAGCACGAACTGTCAACTTACTTAAATTTATTCGGTTAGCTCGAATCGGAACGTTAGTCAAAATAACTTGTTGTTTGAATTAAAGCGCAATAATGCGAAGAACTGCCGTATTATTTGCCGAAAAACAGCGTTGTGCTATTTCTTTTTATATATATAAAGTACTACATAAAATATCATTTTCCGAAAATATTGAACTTTTTTTATATCTCGAGTCGTTCGCGAACGTTATCGAGAATCGGTTGCACCGATGCATGCACGAGCTTTGTAACATTCGCAGTTGGAGACTACTACGTTGTTGATCTTCGCCTCCGATTCCGCTGCATATTGCGGCTCTTCATCATAAATACTTGAAATGTAGCGGGATGGGGAGAATTCTGCACACGGGTCGCAGGTGGGCTGCGCCTTCGCAATGGCCGAGTTTCGGTGATGAACTAATACATAAATAAAATCGTTTCCCGCGGCCTCGCGTAAAGCAACAGACATGGCGGGCCGAAGGGAGCGAAGAGTTTTCTATTCGACTGGAGAATTGCGTCCATTTCAATCTAAACCACTCTCTCATACTCACGAAAAATCTCGTTTTTCTGTGTTTTTAATATTTTGCGCACTTCTCCTTTTTCTCTGCTCGAGTGAAGTGAGTTTTACCGAAATCGAGTAATTCGAAATCGAGATTCTCTTAAATATCATTATGATGAAACTTTTTGCTTGACCTTATATCGTTTACGCGCGCGCAAAACCTATCGTGGTTACACACAACAGGTACGAAATGAGAAAAAAACGAGTTAAACATTGTGTGTATTTTTTTTTTCGTTCCGCTAATTAAAGTCTCGCAATCGAATATCGCACAATTGTGTGAATGGTCGCGCGGTAGCTTACAGATGTTAGATATGTATCTTTCTATGTGCGCGCGGGGCTGTACACTATATATTCGGGAGTATATTAAAGCGAGAGAGAGGCACGTGCTACAACTCGCCGAAGATAATGGACGCTGCGGCGCGTTACACACAATGGTGCACCCGCAGTGCATGCAAATTTGCCAGTGTCGTATCAGAGGCAGATAAGGTGGTCACGGTGTAAAGCGTGATACGCGCGAATTGCATTAAGAGTGCCGTTTATTGGCAAAATTATACACGGCGTCTAAATATACACAGCGCCGTGAGTACATCGTGAGAAAGTTTTCTTTTTCCTGCTTTTCCACACACTCTTCCGCTTCCTAAATTGAAAAATCGTTTTCCCCGAACGAATTAAACTGCGCTATTTGAAATTTGTTTACGTTGCAACGAATATCTTGAACGTTTAGCTATTGAATAGCTTTGCTGCGGAAATCCCTTGAATACTAAACGATGCATGTTCATTTATTTACATGGCCTGTATGTAACTTTCCTCGCGAGACGAGAGACACGTTGTGTCGACGAAGAGAACTGCGGCTTACGGTGGCGAGTTACTCTCTTTCTCTTCCGTAGAATTCATATTTTTCAGTATACGTATAACACACATAACATATACATGCTCTAACCCCGAGCGCCGGTCATTACGTAAATAATTCCGGTCACGCCGACGCTATAATTTCACATATTCTCTGACGTCGCGTTTCTCGTAAATCCATACATAAACATTTACTGCATCCTCGACCGATTTCAACGGCCGTAAAATATGCTGGAAAAGCGTTGCCGCGCGACGGCAGATTCATTGCCATTTACCAAGGAAGCATTTATGTATGTACAACGAATTGCAGTTTGAAGGCGCAAGTTGTAAAACTTTGTTCGAGTTTTCTTCGTTTTTTTTCTCGCGCGTGTATATGAGAAACAAGCAGATGATATCGCGCACATCTCCGCCGCTTGTCGATATCTCTCTCTCTCGCGAGGCCGATTGAATCGTTCGTGATTGTTGTCCTATACAGCCCGAATCTCGGGCTGAAACTCTCTTGCCTTCCATCCTCCTTCCGTCTGTTCCTTTCGTAATCCTTCCCCCGCCAGTCCGTCCGCGATCAAACGATGATTGCATCCTGGGAGTAAAACGCGGAATCAGATCACGTTTCAAAATCCTCTATCAGCTCGCGGGAACCTTACAGACGGGCGGGATATGATTCATAGAGGCGCTAAGCTGGTTTTATGTTGGAAAATTTCCCGGCGATGTTTGTAACCGATCTGACGAGTATTTTGGATTGCGTATCCAAAAAAACTTCGCGCACGAGAGAACAAAAATACGAGAGAGTTTTCTTAATATTAATTTCTCATAGAACTTTAAGATTTCTTTTGTGATTTCTCTCTTAAAAATATGATATGACAAGAGATAATTGTAGCGCAATGTGCTTTTGTATTAAAAATTAAAGATTCTTCTAAAAGCGAGCAAGTAAAATGAGATCGTAATTACATTTTTTCTTTTCGCGCTCGAAATCTGCTTTCTGACGAAACCACATTGACGAGCGGTCACCGGGAGCTCTGATGTCGTTTCCAGTCTGGACGCATGAAAATTCGAAAATGTTATCAGCCCTCGTGATCCTGTGAATCCTTTCAGGATGCTTAGGTCGCCTCTCTCTCGCAAGACACGTACCACACTTTGCACTCTTCATCGAAACGAGCTGGGTATCAGCTTTAAGCCGATTTCTGATCCTCTCTGCAAAAATCCACCGGCTTGAATTCCCGGCTTGGAATCAATCTTATCCGATTCCACGTGAAGCTCCAACCGCTGAATTTCAGTTGACTGTTTTCCATTTCAACCGCGGGCCGCGTATCGTGAATATTTTCGAGAAATTTTTCATTTTCTCAATACGGCCTCGGGCAAATATCTCTCGAATCTTATCCGATTAAATTGAACGGAAAGTATTGATCTCGTGTGTCATTTATATCGTTTTGATAAACTGATCGGTTTTTGTAAGATAAAATGTTGTTTGCAAAACTATAAAATAGCAGTTGTATTAATCCCTTAGCCAAAGTTATATTCTACTAAGTGAAACTTTAAATTTTCAATGAGGCAAAACCAATTATCTGAAAGAAGGAGGACGCTTTTTAAAATTTATTCAAGAGAAAGATAAATTTTAACGTGTAACGACACACAGATGTTTCAAAACATTTCGATTCTATCAAATAATCATTTTAAAAAAAAGAGACATTTTATTTTTTCTAGTGAAACGAAAGTTTTTTTTTGTGATTTCTTTAGTATCCAGAATGAGAGAACAAAACGCGAACATACGGAGATTTGCGAGGTAGCATTCACATTGATGGGTCAGTAAAATTTCACGATTCCCTCTTTTTCCGGTAGTCGGTACTCACAATTCGACTAACACGTCGGTGGAAAACGAGCTACACGATATAAAAGAAAACGAACTCAACTTGTGCACTATTAGGAATCGTGAAAGAACGATTCTCTTGGATGCAAATGACCGTGATTCTTATAGTATTCGTGCGAAGAACACACATTTCTTAAATAATTTTTATATATGATTAAAAGAAGTTATTTTATGTCGCAATTTAATTAAATCCTAATGATTCTTATAGAGAACTTTATTTTTTTTTAATTTGATCGATTTAAATTGAAAAAAAATTTTTTACTTATATGTATTTATTTTTCCAACTTATATTTATTAGTATTTTTTTTCGTATATAGTAGCAGATACATTTAAATTATTAATTATTATTGATATGTATTTATATTTTAATTTTCTTACTTAATTATTTAATTAATTCAATCTTACAATTTTTTACTATATTGCGACTTGGAAGACCTGGAGAAACCTGTAAAACCTTTACTCGCCATTTCGTGTCGCGTCGCTCCTGTTTGAAGTCAGTAGTCATTTTGCGAGCGGAATGCTGTTTTGCCCTCTAGTTGGGGAATGAATCCTGAAAAATAAGGCAAGAGAATTATGCATCTTTAATACAAAACGACCCCCTCGAGATCGACGCTATAAAGGAGATCGTGTTGTGAATTTTGTACTCGACCATTCTACCCGTGTCCTCCGGGGGGAAAACGGAACGATCCGATACAAATTGTATTGAGTGTCACGTATTTCTTGACGTTGCTATTTCATTCGGGATTCAAGGACATTCGCTCTATCTTACAATTGCAGCGCGCGAGATATTGAAGGATTGAGAAATTTCGTTACGTACGACTGTAAACGCGCATCTGCATGCAACGCGAGGAAACACGAAGAGACTTCTCGGGATCTGTACAAAACGCAGTACTCACTTTCGATAGACTAAAGAATACACAGAACAAGTAATACTTGTATAAAGAAATATATATTGTAATCTTGTATATATATTTCCTTTGACTTTGAAAATATGCAGTTGTTTTCTTTCTTCTAAAAGCCTCAACAATTTTAATGTGCAGAAAAACAAAGTTTTATTATTTGTTATAAAAAAAGTAAAAATATCGTTATGTTTCACTTACATTTGCAAGACATATATTTTTATTTTACTGTACTTCGTATAAATTAAAAAAATAAAATATATGAAGCAAGAGAAAAATAAATTCTATCGTGCAAATAACAATGGAAACGTTATTTTTGTTTCTTCTTATTTTACACATACATATGTGTGTGTACGTATGCTCTACTTTTGTCACACAACGATTTGCCACGAATAATTGCGCTTCCGTTAACCTCGTCTTTTTCATCAGGAAAGGCCTCGCAGCGAAGTGACTGGCTAATTGACGCTATTATCTGTGTCGCTGTTACACCCTCCAGTCCTGTCCTATTTCACATGTTTCTTTCTTGATGAAGCTGTTCTACTTTTTTAAATTCGCGAGAATAAAAAAAAAAAAAAAAAAAAACAATATAAATTTTTATGTAGAATATCATTAAGTCACACTTCGGATTTACATTTTTAAAATATGAAATTCTAGTTTTGTGTCTACTATTTTTACAACTCATAGTTTTTATTACTTCGTCTTGTTTTAGTTGCATTATTTGTTATTAGATATAATATTAATATTCTGTAGAACGTTTAAATTGATTATTCTGTAGAACGTTTAAATTGATTATTTTTAATTATCTGTGCCATTGCATAGTGTTCAGATTTTTCTCACGTCAAATGATCGCAGTTCACGAATTGGCTCTAATAAAAATCCGCGAAAATGCATCCTCTCGGTCAGCGAAACACGACAGCGCGCGCATCGCTATTTGCTCACCTGTCGAGGGCAGTGTCGTTCTTCGAACGAGCACGACATACTACGCGTGCATCTGCACGTCGCATTGACGCACGTTGCGAAACAGCATTTCACGATCGAGTCGTTAGCTCGCAGTTACGTCACGCTACGTTTCGAGTGGCGTTATGGATGGAACAGCTTTTTCGCGACCACGTTTTGCGACGCGCGCTCAAGCGAAATGTGCGCTCTGAATGTAAGTTATTTTCTACGTTTATTATGTATATTTTTAGCGCTCAGACAATTCGGTGTTTGTTTGTTGTGGCACATTAGTAACAAATGCGCACACGCCGTATACGACATTTCAAAAGTTTCGCGATTTGTAAACAACATTGCAAAAGTATTTTTCGGAATTTAATAACAAAAGATATTTTTGTTAGTACATGTAATCAATGATTTTTACTGTACTTTAATATATTTCCATTTATTTTAAAAAATATAAATGTCAACATAACATTGACATTTATATTCTTTGTGCAAATATTGTTTTCGGACAACCGTGTCTATTAAAATGATTATATTTTTTTTTTTCCGTCTAAAGCAGACCGATTTATTGTTAACACGATCTGCTTGAACACATTATTTTTTATACTATCAGTTTGTGCTTTTTCTTTTCTGATTCGATCAATGTTATATCTAATAAACAATTCGTTTTGTGTGTGCGTGTGTAAACTTGGTACTACTACCTTCTGTGATATACAGTTGCTGGTATACGCACGGTAAAGAAAGACGGACAGCAAAGTAATTACTTAAAAGTATACATTCTATATATTAACAGCATTCCGCAAAGAAACGTAGAGAGCAATTTCGCCGCAATCGTTCAAGTTCTCTGTAAGAGTATCGGATGGCAACAATCGGAACGCTTGCCTCAGTTAGCTAACCTAGTTTAATCACAGTAGTGATTACACTTGCGCTTCGCGAATTACGATACGTAAAAAGAAGAGTGAATTCTTGGATATCACGTCGAAAAAGTCCTGCGGTCGCGCGCGCGAACAAACTTGTCAGGAATTCCATTTTCTGAAATCCTCCTTAGGATCTTTTCTTAACTCTGAAGAAACATTAGCAGAGAGAGAGAGAGAGAGAGATCTTTCCAAAATCTTTGTCTTAACTTTAATTACTTACTTACTTGCTAAGAGAGAAGGAGGGAGAAAGGGAGAGAAACTGAGAAATTTAAAAAAAATTCACAGATGTAATTTAAATCCACAGATGTAATTGTTTTGAGTGGCAATTAATCTATTAGAAAATGTTAAACGGACAAAAGTGTTTTATTATTACACACACATAGGTTTTTACAGTGGCATTTTCAAAGTAATAATTTAACGAATTGTAATAAAGTGAAACGAACCGCGGGATATGAAATTAGAAACGAGGTATGCCCGGTGCGATATTGCGCTTCTTATTAAAGGACCCTTCATCAGCGATTCCGGCTTATCTCGCGGTTTTGCATTTCGAGACGAAAAGTTTAACGATATTCACACACAAAGACCGGACGATAACGCACCGGACGGAAAGGTCGAGAGAGCGAGATCCGCAAATGAGCACTTTTTTCCGCGCAATTCCAAGCGGCGCGCTGTTATTTCGCGGACGAAATAGAAAGAATAGACGCAACTGGCAGCAACGGGGGAGGGGAAGTATATGAAAACCCTTGTTTGAAGAAATATTCTTCTTTTTCACCCACGTATTTTTGCTCCCTCGGCGAGTTTGTTGAAATGCGACGAACCGTGAAAGACGCTCGTCACATTTCCAACGCCGCGCGATCGCGTTTTCTTTTTCTTCTATTTTTCATGATCGCGCCAACTTTCTACCCTTAGGATATACACCCTTCTGTTCGACGCGAAGATCTTGCTTGTCCTGGTAACGTTGACACGAGAGAGAGAGAGAGAGAGAGAGAGAGAGAGAGAGAGGGCAAGGGTTTTATTCTCCCGTTGACTTAACACCATTAACGTCCGCTTCTCGAGTCCACAATCCGACGGCGCAAAACAGCGAATAAGCGAGATAGGTGGGTTTTCGAGTCTCGAGCGCATACGCAAGTAACATTAATGGCCTCTCTTTGCATGAATAATACAATGAGGAGCAGCTACGGAGTCACTTGCGAGAGCAATGCTTATTATAAACGTATCTGATGTGGAATGAATCGTGTGCGCGAGTAAATGCACAGCGTATTCTTTCTCGGTGAACAATATACGATTGACGATTTCACTTTACAGACAGAAAAACTGACAACTTTGAACATGGCGTAGAGTGAAACAACACACGCACAAAATTTAGAATATTGTAAAAAATAGGAATACTTTTTCGCAAAACAACCACGCACGTAATTATCTCTAAAGTCACTTTTTAATCTTAAATTTATTTTAATTATTTAATTGTTGAGATAAATAAAAGTTTTCAATAAAACTAAAATTGTTCTTTATCTAATTTACGGCTTTATTTTCGGCATTTCTTCGACGGCACGACCGTGCAATTTTAAAGAGAAGGAAGACACATGGCCGACACAAATCAACTTTCCGCGCGCGTGTTTCTCCATCAACGACGACTGCTTAAGACACGTTTCTTTTCCCGGACATCTCGCGCAATTTTCCCCAAAGCTTTCCCGGCGGATTTAGCAAACTCACCCTCCTCTCGTTACGCGTCCGGGCTGCCGGATACCCCGCGCGTAGACG
Organism: Pseudomyrmex flavicornis; assembly: GCA_014825475.1. Classification (NCBI taxonomy): domain Eukaryota; kingdom Metazoa; phylum Arthropoda; class Insecta; order Hymenoptera; family Formicidae; genus Pseudomyrmex; species Pseudomyrmex flavicornis. Next base: position 6,435 of record QVNW01000143.1, on the reverse strand, counting down.
TTAAACGCGCGAAAGTCTAAGTTAGAGTAGACTCGACGGCAGACTTGGAGTTTTAATGTAATCACTAATGGATTCCGAAATGAATATAAACATTTGCAGTTCATCCTCTTTGGGAATTCCGCAAACGCGGTTTGCACCGCCACCGTCGCGCGCGGCACCGCGGATGAGAATTCGCCGCTTTATAATTCTGTTGTTTGCCGCCGAACAAGCGGAAGTACACAGTGCGAAGTGCTTCCTCGCCGGAGTATCTTCCACGACGAGAATGTAATTAAGTCCATCATCAGTGGCTGAGGAGGTGGCAGGCGCGATTATCTGATGAGATTGCGTCACGAGAAAAGGAAACAAGTGCGTGAAAGCGAAATTAGCTTAATTGTGCCTCCGTCGCTTAGTTGTGCCGGTACTTGCCTTTCCCATGTTATTTTTTCATTTTGCCTTAAATTAAAAAAAAAAGAGAGAAAACATTTAATTGACTATAATAGATAAATTTGAATATTCTGAATAGGTTGTCGCGTACACACACTTTTATAAAATCCAACTTTTGCACGGTGAAAACAATTGTGGATATAATTGTTATTCATTGTTTTAAAGTTTTTATAGTTGTAAGAATCTGGTAGCGCGATATTCGAAGCATGCAAACGAGGGGGATCGTCATGTGACGATACGACTCAACAATGACCATCACAGTTTTTCGAGTTGTCGCGATTCGCGATGTGAATGCCATTCGCAAAATACGAGCGTGCTGGTGAGTTTGCATTGTCGCTGTTTTTTCCCTCCTTTTTTTGCGGGAATTCTGAATGGCTCGACCGGCACTGAACGAGTCCGATGCCTGTGAAAGTTGGAGAAAGGGTTATACAGGGGTACTGGCGCAGGCTGGCGTTGTTCCAGCGTGGCGAACATTTAAAACAAAACCAAGCGGGATGTTCTCAAACAGCAGTATACACAGGATGCAGGTAGATATTCATTACAACCAAAGATATGACCCGACTGTGTATTATGCGATTCGTTTCGTGACAAGGGCGAGATGTGCGCTCTCAAATTTAGATCTCAAAATCGCACCTCCTGACTGACGCTAAGATCAAAGTGTTCCCGTGACAAATAGATTTAGATATTAACGACGTGTTGTAATTTTTTTTATCAAGTTTTTATCTGCATTCAGAGAACATATTTTTAATTTGGAGCAATATTATTTTACTTCGTGTAAATTTATAATATATAGTTTTACACACAAGCACGATAAACTTAATATAAGATCTTGCAAAATTAATATTAATATTAATTAAACCACAAAAATAATTGAACATCTATATATATATATATACAGACTTGTTTCTGTTTTCTTTGATTTACTTTAAATAAATTTCTTGCGAATTTCAGTGATCGATAAATTTGACATGGGAATTTGAATTACAAAAAACAGTTAATTTATATCTGTGCTTATACTTGATATTAAATCCTTCTCTTAATTTTTAAAGAAGTTAATTCTGTTTAAGACACAGCGAAATCAATCTTGTTAATATAATATTTAGGTTGAGTTTCCTTGAATAGAAGAAACAACAGATTTACAAAGCAGTTTAATGAAATTTAAAATCGCGTTAAAAGTATAATAAGAGATATAAATTGCTAAAAGCTAGCATATAGCGTTAAACGACAGAATAAATCACACATCAGTTAATTATCGGATTAAAAATACACAAATGAAAATACTACCTTTCTCATGATTCGCTGTTATTTTAGCAAATATCCTATTATTTTAAATTCTGAGTTAAATGAAATCATGACCGTTTTGATTATTTGTGCTTCCGTGAATGATATCGCGTGAAATACCATCACAGCGACAAAGTAGGCACGTTTTCTATATATCGTATTCCGACCTTTCATTGGCAAACGAGCGTGCATTGGTGTGACGCGTTGACAATTGTTTTGATTTTTTGATTTCTGCTCGGGCGTAGCGGCTGTTTTCGTTACGCTTCGCACGAGTCAAAAATACACGCAAAAGCCATCGACATCGAAAAACGCGATACATCCAATTAAAATCGTGTTTTATTATTACCGTTGCGAGCGGGCGCGAGCCGACGATAAAGAAAGAAAGAGAGAGAAGTATAAATTTAAAAAAAATTAAAAAAAAAAAAAAAAAAAAAAAGAAGGAGGAGGGACGAGAGAAGGGCAGTATATAAAAGCCGCTAGTAAAAAGCAATTACGTTTTGTCGTGCCATTTCGAGGCGCGTCGCGAAACGTCATTTCCATCCCGGTCTCTCATTCCGGATACTGATCGTATCCCCGTCGGGGGTAATTACGCTGGCGGGCGCGACGAATGGGGCGGAAAGTGGTGCACGCGACCTCTCGTTCGTTCGAGCAACCGGTCGCAGCAACATCCCCCGAAAAACAGCGTTCAATAATTGATACAGGAATTATGGCACACGTAGAGAGAAGTCCACTGTTTCGAGTGCATTTTGTAACGCGAGCGAAGTGGACCGGTGATATACGCAGACTCGCTGGCCTGCGGTAATTGAATGCCTCGGCCGACGATAAACGAGGCCATTTCGTCCTTGTCTGCCGCGGTCTGGTATAGAAGAATTATTCGCGCTCATTAATGGCAACGCCGTTGCCACAACTTCTCTCCGCACTTCCGTAAGTAATCACATATTTTAAATTTGTAGTTTGGGAATGATCATCGTACAAGTCTCGAAGGAAGATGTTGCTTAAAGAGTCCGCTCTTTTCTCGTCACTTTCACGTCGATAATAACGGCTTTCTATCGACAATATTTCCCAAGTTCTCTATCAAATTAAAAAAGAATTCTTGCTCACGAAAGTGATTAGATTGAAAAACTGTGTGCGCGCAAAAAAGGCATTACAATTCGGAGAAAAGAAAAAGAAGAAGATGAAGTGCCTCCGGGAGTTCCGGGATGTTATTCAACATAAATGCGAATTTTCGCCGATTGCGTCGGAAAATATTTATACAATTCCCGCTCTTGTGTCTTTGAATCTTTCGAATTTCCGTGGATATTAAGCTCGAACATAAATCACACGGCGAAATGAAAGTTGCTCAAAACATTTTATTTCGTTCTCTTCTTTCGGAGATAAATAGTATCCTGTACAATAAAGTTGTGTTTTTTTTTTTTTACTCGCGGAAGTTTGCGCGAATAGGAAACTTTCGCGATTTTAAATTAGAGAGTTAAATGTCGAAAGTCTGGATCGGAGGGGGTTTTGTTCTCCTCGCTGCGAGAACACGCTGCTATTCAGCTTTTTTTATTTAATTGTTTTTCTTTCAAAATAATTACGAATTATTCGCCGGCCGAGAAAAACGTCGGATTCAGCTCGAAGAGAGATCGGGAATCAAAGGAAGGGCGTAATAGACGCCTCTGCTTCGGAGAAGGTGGTTTGCAACGAAAACGAAGAGAAGTGAGTCTCTACCACACCGGCGTTCCTTCTGTGCTCTCTCTCCGGAGAAGATTGGCTCCCGAGAAACTCGGAGCGAATTTGCCGACCGTTGCCGATCTCCGAAACGGAAATCGATGAATTAAGCATCCATCCCATCCCGCGGACTCGAATACTAGATCAGACGAGGGTGAGGTAGATTTACGGCTGCCTCTTCATCGTATCTTTACGAAATCAGTTTGGATACGAACAGACACGTCACTCGACGATTGAGTCGGTAGATTGAATCGTGTCTAAATTATGCGAATCAATATTAAATCGAAAGAGAACTTGACTTGAAGGCTTCGCATTATCCCCGATGCAATGCGAAAAAAAAATATTTTATTTTAACCATTATATCATCTTGCGCGGTAATTTTGTTGAGAGCTTCTTATTTGCTCGTCGCGGACACACTCTTTTTGTCGAAAGCTCGAAAGTAACGAACGAAAAGGAAGACAACTTAAAGTCTCGGCGCGGTAATTGAAAATGTCTTCACTTCGTCCGCTATTTTCGCTTTAATCGCGCGAAGATATAACAATATCATAAACGTGGGTATCGCGAGGGCTTAATTCGCGAAATGACCACAGTGGGATTTTCTCCGACTCTCTAACTTCCCGTTTGGATACACAGCTGGTGTCCTGAGTATTTACAGACACGAAAGAGAAATATAAACCTGGAAAATTAACGCTATAATGCTCGTTAAAAGGACCGAGCCTATAATCATATTTTGTTGTTTCGCCATCGGCAAAATGAATTTATTAACGTAACAAACGTTTGCGAAAAAAAAACATCGATAAAATCCAAAGATTATAAATTTTATTTTCCTATTCAATGCAAGTCTATATAAAATCTTATCTTTTTTAAAAAGAAAGTCATTTCAAAGTGCGCCACAAATCAAATTCCGTGTGAACGAAGTTTGGAGAAAATCGTTAACCCAAAATCAGATAAGAGAGAACGAGGTAATACCCGAAAAATCGATTATGGCGCGTCAACGTGCCTGGCTTATCACGTCGTCGCGCTTTCGCGCGATGGTAGCGTTCGTGCGTTTTTGTTGGCTTAATTCAATTGAAAGTTTGTGCGGAGGCACGACGAACTTTATGCGGCTCGGCGCAAAACTTGTCCCGCTCGTTTCTTTTTCTCCGTCGGACACATAGCCAAGTTTTTAATTTTTACAACGAGAACCACCTCCCGTCGTTTACGAAGCCCGGCTTTGCGTCGAAGAAGAGAAGAAGAAAGAGGAGGATGAGAAATAGCACCGTCGTGACTTTCTGTGTCACACAAACTCAACACGCGCTCTCTCTCGCTTCCCGCGCCGACTCTGCAATATTAACAAATTTGCCGCGGAAACTCGTCCCAAGCGTGCGATTTCTGAAGGATCAGCGGGCGCGACGAGAAAACGCGCGCGACCGTTTGGTTAAAGTTCAAGCGCCAGCAGACGAGCTGAAACTTTTAACGCGTTTCGAACTCCGGTCCGATCGAGAGAACGCAACGCGACGACTGAAAGAAATTCCACTTGCGTGACATTTAATAGCGCGATTGTTAAAATTATTTATTGCGAAAATATTCTCATCTTCATATATATGTAATTATACATTTCTTTTATGCTCATCTTTTTATATCTTTTACACGGACAAGAGCACGCGATTTGTAAAATGTTCAGCTTCTAAGTTCTTTCTAACTGTGCTAATGTTCAATTTTTCTAGCTTTTCGCTGGAATGTGTTCATTCGTACTCCTTACGGTGCAAGATAGAAAGCGCGAACAGAATGCGGAACGTAGCGGAATTGCGGCTGTTCGGCGTACGTACACGCGTTTCCGCCAACGATTGGAAGATCCTTCTCTCCGCGCGTCGGTAAAATTGATCGTGGCCGCGAGATTGCCCAGTAAGATGAGATTGTAACGTTCTGGCTACTATGCAATTCGCCGGGTTACGAATGCACCGGCGGCGGTGTGACTGCGACTGCAATTCCCTGCGCGTTTCACGGTCTGACCGGCACGTATATATCGCGCGCCTCCATCCTATCAGTGGTTTAAGCCGAGTCCTTTGACCGAGGACCCGTTAATAGTTCTGATGTATATCGTTGTTCGTTTTCCGCCAACCGTGGACGGATGGAAGATGACAATATGACGGCGCAATTTCACGCTCGCGCGGAATCGCGTGAAGTTTTTTTTTCAGTTTCCTTTCTTACGTATTGTATGAAAATCTCATTCAAATATAGAAAAAGAGAAAGAGAATAAATTTTTTATTTATAGCTAAATAAAATATAGCTATTGCATGTAAAAGAGAAAATTATTGCGAAAAATATGAAACAAAACAAGCGATTGTAAAATTAAAATGTAAGCGATATGCGTTTTAAAATTTATAAACGACAAAGGATTTTTCTAGATTTTTAAATTATCCCGGTTGTTACAAACGCATTTCAACGTTCCTAGTGCCAATTACACAAGTGCTGTCGCTGAACCATAACGATAACAATAATCGTACGTTTCTACAACGGGCCGAACACGTAATCACCTTTCCGTTCTCAAGAATCAATAGAGCAAGCATGTGGCTCTTCTTGCACGCGCCCGCCTCGAGCAATAATGGGAATTGCGTCTGCGTGCATTGATCGACAAATGGTTTAATTATTATATACATATTGCTATGTATCGGAATGTTATTCCGAACGACACGTGCCGATACAACGTCGCGCGCGACGAAGATGTAGTATCGCTTTCATAAATTCCGATTCAAGATTACAGAACGCGTTTCTATACAATTACGATACTCGTGAAATCACGAAATTAATATCGCGTTATTTTCAACTAAAAAGAAATTTATTTTCCTTTAGTTAAATCGCAAAAGAACAATATTTAAACAACCACATTGCGTGTGTAACGCAAATGAATTCCGATTTAATAAACGATTGTTTTGTTTTTTTTATCGAAGTAATAATTAAAACTGAACTGTGGCAAAGATGAGTACCGAGTGTGTATTCGATCAACAAATGACGATGAGTGAGTACCGAGCTTAAATTCAAATT
>QVNW01000142.1:0-68903 GCA_014825475.1 Pseudomyrmex flavicornis | reverse complement strand
TAACATAGATATATTGTATATATCTATGTACAATATTAAAATGCTCAAATTAAAAAAGAAAATATTAAACGAGTTATCAGAATAAGTTCGCTCACTATATATATAAAATACATATTATAAAGATGTATAAAAATATATATAAATAATAAATCAAAGATATATACATATATATATATATATATATATATATATATAAAACATATACCAATAAGAGTGTAGTTATATCCGAGCTATTGTTTGATATCAGACAACATACGATTCACGTATATCAGGAAGTCGCACTCGAAAAGACTTTACTCGTTTACAAAGAAGTGTTTTCGGTGGGTCGACGACAAAACTGGAGGATTCTTAGATGACGTCGCTCTTACGTTTAATCAGCATGGCGCGTCGCGTCGCGAGAAAGGCATCATTGTGCGTCTGTCGACGACGTTGGGACGGTCGTGCCGCGTGTGTGTACGATCGTCGTTGGCGTCGTCTTAGCCTCATGGCCGTTGAAAGTGAAGTTCAAAGCTGAGATTCGACTGATGCTTCCTGTGTCAGCTAGTGGGTCGCCGCTTGTCGGCGACACGTCGGTTTTCTCAGAGCCAGCCGGCGGACACGTCGTGGCCGGAAATCGGTTCGATACCAGGAAGACGTTGCAGTTGCGTCGCCGATCCGTTTCGCTTCACCGTGATTGACGTCGAGCCGCTCGCCACCACGCTCTCTTCAGTAGTCGACGGTGTCAGTGGAATTGCGCTGACAATACCTCAAAATGAACAGCGACTGTGTTTTATAAATCCAACTCTTTTCTGTATGTTTTTTTTATAAATATTACATGCGCAATATAAAAAAGTAAACTCTTTAGTAATTTTACTTTATATATATATATTTTTTTTTTATATTTAAATATTATTTTTATACTTTTTTTATATATAATTTTTATATTTATTTTTATACTTAAGTATAAAAATTTATAATATAACAAACATTAAGTAGTTTTAGATAATAATTAGATAATAATAAGACAGTATTATAATTGTGTACATATATCACTTAAGTTCTAATCATTACGGACTCAAGTAGCTAATAATCATGCGGATATATGTTATACATAGACTCAGTGAGCACTGTACACAGTTATCTTATACATCTTTGTGAAACAATATTCCGTGTAATAATATCGGCTCACCTTGCTGCTCGTTGATACTGGTGATCTCAACGACGTCGAAGCTTGGTTGTTGACTTTGTGTGACCTCGTGTCGTCGGGACGTTAACGATGACTGCGGTGTCAATTCGGGACCACGGGTGGGTACGCTGCTCGCGCGCTGCAGCTGCTTCTTCGAAACCCTGGACACTAAAGCGGTCGCGACCGATTGTAACGTTCTGGTATCCGGAGGATTTGTGTTGGTGCTGCTAGTCATCGCGGACGTGGACGACCTTGAGGCGGAGAACTTCTTACGTTTCTTCCTCAGAGCGGCCAAGGCCGGACCCAGGCCGTGGCCGAACACATGATGTGCTTCGTGATGGTGCGCGTGGTGAGCGTGAGAATGCGAGTGATGAGAATGATGCGCGCTTTGTACGTCGTGACTGACCACTTCCAACGAAGATTTTGAGTCTGAGGAACCTTCGGATCGTGAGCCGCCGCCGTCCTCGGACGCCGGTGAGTACACTGAGTCTTCTGAACGAGATCTACCTAAGAATAGAGAACAACGTTTGCTAGTTTATACAACTGTATTATTGTTGTTGTTATTGTTTATACGCTTCAGTGTAGATCTTATATAAGTATTTTATAGATTTTTTGATACACTGATAAAACTTTTAAGAATTAAAATTCAAAAAAATTATACGTAGATGATATATACTGAGATTCATAATCGTAAAATAATAATTTTTAAATATAGTTTATAGAAACGCAATTTATTAAGAATAATATTAATTCCTGATTCAAGAGAAATGCTAATGTGCAAGACGATTTTTGGCTTACCGATCAACCTGGAGACTTTACCGGCTTTCGCCGCCTCGATCAAAGTTCCCCAGCGTTTTTTCCGAGAGCTGCCTCTAGTGCCGCGTCGTTGTCGCAGTCCGGTGCCCAATCCGGGTACGCTGTTGGTGCTAGTGTAATGCAGGCTCTTCTTCGAGGTCATGCCTGGCCCGAATGATGCTATGCCGCTCAGTGTTGAGCCAAATAGGTCATGATGCGAAGTTTCCTGCTGAGTCTGAGATGCGAGAGACGCGATGAACTCGGCAACAGGCGGCAAATTGCTGCTTCCTCCTGGCTGTGGCGCGATGTTAAAACCCTTCATCAAACGTCGCTCTTTTTGGCGGTTCTTCTTGCCACCCGCACCTATGGACAGCTCTTTAAGGCTACCGTCTACAGGAACAAACAAAAATTTGATCTAACATGCTCAAGCAATCTACTAAAAAAACAAAAAACCTTTAAAAAATCATACTTAATACATTTAAACTATAACAAATGTTTTCAAGTTCAGTTGATAAAATATTTTCTTTTGCAGTGAGTGTTAAAGATAAAATTAAACTCGTGTGTATGTTCGCTGAATTTGATATGCGACATGTGAACCAAGAAAAGAGAAACAATAAATTAAAGAACAATAGATAATAGATTATTTTTATCAAATTGCAAACGCATACGTGCGAGAGATAAGATAAGATCTTCATATCCTACCTACGCATTATCTCTTCGCGAATAACCGGAAATTCAAACTGACGCGGTATTTAAAGAGCCGAGGGAAAAATTCTTAATTACGGTAATTAACCCTGAAACTCGGAATGATTAATGACGTTCCAAGTTTGAATTACAAAAGAGTGTTTTTTGTTCGGTGACTAATATCACTACTGCAAATGAAACAACGATTGGTATTTCCCGAAAAAATCCGAGTTAAATTTAAATTTTCGATGATCCGCCTGACGTGATTAACGATTTGTAGATTAACGGAATAAAGTACGCATAATTCTTACATAATTCTTATAAAAAACGTATTTATTATAATTCATCGCCGTTCATTGAACACATTTGTGTAAAAAACAAACAAATGTTGTTTAATTTCCTGTAAGAAGAAAAAATCATTGAAATAAAAACTTTACTTATAATATTGCACGGATCTGTTTGTTAAAGTGATATATTCCGTTTTTTAGTTGTACATTTTATTACATTGTATTAAAAAATAAAAAAACTATGCAAATAAATCGAGACACTCTTTGTGCACTTGTAAGCCACTTATCTTTTCCATTTCTTTTCGTACAACTTACCGGTACCGCTGCTCGCTGCGGTAGAAGTATTCATGCCGGAGTTTTTCAATATCTCGATAAGCTCGCAACGAAATGCACTGATGTCTTGTTTGATCTCGTTTACATCATCCTCCGTGACACCTTCGCCTTCTGCTTTTCGTTGCTCCACTGTTACGTATCTTCTTACCAAATTTCTCATGATACTTTGATATCTGAAATCTCTCTCGGAAGCCTGCTTCACCTTTCGCTGAAACGATCGAAAGAACAAAACCACTTTTTTCTACACGTATTTTTATCTTAAAAGATATATATTATTTAGTAAGAAATTTGTCTTCAAATTCCTCAAAAGAATCTGTAGATATAAGTTTGACAAGATATTTCTCGAATCTATAAATCTATAAGGCAGAAGAATCATTGTGACTGATGAGATTTTTCCACGGATTTATCGCCTACAAAAATTTTACTTAACAAATGTGCCAACTTTGTCTTGGCACAGAAAAAACTTAAAAAATTTTATCTCTTTGGAATTATAAATGTGAAAAAGCTCTCTTTCTCTCTCCAGAGAAAGTTGTAAAATAACTCCGCAACATGCAGTTTTCGATCTATCTCAGAATATCTCTTCACAACATTCTTAAAAAGTAAAAGATAATGACAGCTTATTCTGGAGCTTGTCATCTCTTCACAACATTTCTTAAAAAGTAAAAATTGTCTCGAAACTAAAAAAGACGCGGATAAGGAAGAAATATCGCGATTACTGTGACTTAGCAATTTCGTGAACAATTGTTTACCCTGATCGTGCGCATGTGTTCTTTCTTGGCCGCTCTACTGTGTCCACAGAGCTTCCGAAATAGCCATTGTCCGACGTACCAGGCGCTCTTCGGAGTCGGTATGATGTTGAACGGCGGAGGAACAGTTCCACCTTCCTCGAAATAGCTGATCCAAAGTTTGCTCCTTGCGAACTTCCACTCGACGTCGGCGCGCTCCTGATTACGCGAACATCCATTCTTCAACTTGTAAACGAAATCAAAGAAATTGGTAAAAGATGGAGGAACTTACCGAGATTAGCTGGTAGGAGTGATTCATCATGGCGATTAGGAGATTTAAAAGAACGACGATGTTGATGACCGAGTAAGTGCCGAACATCAACATGCCCCAGAACCTGGTGAACACCTTGATGCCGTCCAGCTCGAAGCTCTCAAGATCAACCAAGCCAAAAACCGCCCAGAATAGGGTCTGAATAGTTTCGAACAGACTACTCGCAAAAAAACATCTTCATCTTATATTGTATCCGAAATATAATAATTAAGATTTCGGAATAATTAAGATTTAAGATTATTGTTAACATTAGTTTTACTATTCTTTTCTCTTTCACGTCTTTTGAAAAATTTAATTAAATGTGAGAAAAATTCTATTATATATATATTATTTAAAGAGAAATATTTTTACTTTGCAAATCGGCGCCAAACGATGCACGCGTTAGAATCAGTGGTAACGTTGGCGTTAGGCGGATACGCCCACGCTGTGGGACATCGCTTCTTTTCCATGTCGGCATAGTACCAGAGAAGTTGATTAAGACCTAACAAACCGTTCGTTAATCAATCTTTTCTATGCTTTTTTAAATATCTTTTAGTCTTTTATTTATATATTTATTTATTTCGTTTGTTTATAATATTACCGCACGAAAAGGCGAAGAGGACAAGCATGTAGAGAAACAGGAACTTCATAATGTCCATGACCATTCTTGATAGGGAGACTTGCAGCGGCCCGAGATGCGGATTCACGGAGAATATGTAAACGAGTTTAAGCGAGCTGCAACGCAACATCATTCGTATCGTTAATTTAAATAATATATACCAAGGTGTTAGATAGTTTTTCGCGCTAACTTTCCCAATTTTGCAGCTTTTACGCTGTGTGTGCGCTTTGCGGCATTGACTTTTCAATGCAATCAAAAATTCATTCGAGTTCAAAGCGCAATAAACTACTTGACAATGCGTTTTAAGCGCGACGTATATAACCGTGTCACCTAGAGATATAAGAGTGTTCCATATCTGTATGATTTTCCGTGAACATAGAACACGCTTTCGTTCTCAGGTGTTATGTTATCATTTACATAGAGATTTGAGAAAAAAATTACAAAATTTCTCGCGTAACAAAGAAACATCATAACACGATTATTATCACGGAAAAAAATTCAGTTTTTGAAAACTATCACATTTACAAAAAGAGAGATTGCACTGTTCTAGCAGATTTCAAATCATTCTATATCGGGAACCACCACGATAACTTTCAATAACTAAGATATACACATAATCGGACATGGTTGTGATTTATTACCTAAAGATATTGGCGGCGGAGAAGAGGCCTTCGGAGATAAGCATCGGGTCCCAAGAGTCCCATTGTTCACGCTGGAGCAGGCCCTCGTTCTCCTTCTCGTTCTGCACTCTGTAGTAAGCCACGACTCTGAGCGCAACCGTGGCCACGTAAAGCGAGTTCGTAACGAAGTCGATTACGTTCCACATGTCGTGCACGTATTCTTCTAGACCCACGTCCCACAATTGTTTCACCTCTGACCAGATCAGCCCCGACACCCAGGCCAATATAAACCTGTCGCATTCCGGTCACCTTCGATTTTTTTTCGATCTTAGCGATCCAAACGCAAAAGAAATGCTCTACAAAATTGCGCGTGTCTCTGCACAAATTAAGTTTCAATTACATTCCCGGTTTAAACACCGAGATTATCACAAGCGCGGCTTGATCACGCTGAATTCGGAAATTGTTCGCGACTTTTTTCAATATTCTTTTTTCTTTCTCTCTTTTTCCATTTTCTATTACAGATATATTATTTTATTTTACAGATATTTTACTTTATATATCGATTATTACATGTGCATAAAAAAGAGAATCTCGATAACACTCTACTAATAACGCGTCACATTTTTTTTTTAATGTGAGATTGATCCGCGCTCATTAGAAATCTGGTGATTCCTGATCAGTACATTTCGATCTCGTCGTGAAAAAAAGTTCTTTCGAGATTGCACGCGTCTCCGAGGTTTATCTTGCTTGTATATTACTCCAACTTTACTGTGTAACGTCTAGGTTTTATATTGCCGTTTTCTGCGAGAAAGTGTCATAGTAGATATTACATGGAAAGATATTTTTTTAATTTTATATTTTATTTTTTGCTTTTTTCTCTTTATTTCATCTTCCTTTATTTTTCCTACTTTTTTCGATTTTCCTGTAAAATTGCTTATATATATGTATCTCGCGCGAAGAAAAAATTCAACTTTGCTGTTATTTGTTTAGAGAAATTGAAAAGCTTGTGAGTTTTAAGAGTAATAAAGTGTAATATCGTAAAAAAATGAATGTGTAACGGAAAAGAGAGAGCCTTACCATTCCACGATCGTAGGTGCGGCGCCTCTTTTTGTTGGCGTTGGTTCGTTTTCCACAGGGAAGTCGTGTCCCATCCAATTACCGATCAGGCTTTCTATCCGCTGGCTAGCCAGAATTAACATGACTGTGCAGACAAAATTATGCACAATCGTTACACCCGTTGAGAACTCAGAACAGTCGCCTTTTTGACATCGGATTGTAACTTTGTAGCGATACAGCATGTTTCTCGGCTTCAATTACAAGAAACTTTATTTCAATAAGCACTTTATGTAGCGACTTAATACTTTCGGAAGTTGCAAACGATAAATGGATTTTTTTATAAAACTATAAATTTAAAAGAAGATTTATTTTGATTTGAGTATATTTCTATTCTTTGTTCAAATACGTGCCATTAGAATTTTCTCTTGAGTAATAGTGAGATAGATTATAAGTCAAATCGTATTCAATAACATAAGTTGAGAGGAAGAGATGTATTGCTCATGATCGAGCGAGCAATTAATCTTAGAGCAGTAATGCTTCTTAGCCATCTGAATTCCGCACGTTAGTGCACATCTATTATTGGTAGCTGCACCGAAAGATATTTGCAAACTGTTTGACGTTTGCCTTGTGGATGTTTGATTCGCTAACGTGCCGGAAAGTTAAATATGCCGTAGGAAACGCTCGAGTTGTCCCTTGCTTTCCCAAATACTTCCGCTCGATGATTCATACTGAATATTGTAAACGCGAAATTATTTCGCGGTTGCACATATAAAATATTAGTATTCAAAATAAATGCACTTCCTGATATAATTACAAATTACATATTGTTAAAACTTTACTTGAAAAAAAATAAAAAATATTGACGAGCTGTTAATTTGTATAAAATGTTTTGCGACGTAAATTGTACAATAATATGCATAGGAAAAGTGTTAAACAGTTTCTAAATATATATATTTTTGTTATTTGTACTAAAAATAAATATCTTTCTTTACGTGAAAAAAAACAGCATTAGTTGTTTAATTCGATTGTTCTATTGCATCGGAATTATACGTAAAAATCATTGCTACATAACTATCATTTCCGCATGTAAAACAATTTAATAATACATATTTGTTCATGAGCGCGTGCAAATCGTTTAATTGAAATGCGTTTAATTAAAATAATTGATATTATTTTTTCCTTGTAGGATAAAAAATTTAGATGCTTGTGAAAAATGAAATATATGTTTGATTTGCATCATGCGATAAATTTTCTTCGCGGAATTGATTTCTTCAGTAAGATACTTAACGAGTAGTCGAGCAGGGAGATTTAATTGCATTACAAATTAATAAAGTGCTCACACGAGAAAGAACGCGGGATATAATAAAATGTATTTGGGAAAGAAGAGAGAAGTCTGTAAAAATGAATAGAGATATTGGGCTGATTCAGCCTCTGATATTTCCGGAATGAGCCGGATATTTGGGTCACGCTGATCAAGTGTGGCGAACAATCTAGGAAATGGCAAGATTATAGCTGAATGTCGTGCCAAGTGGTTAGATTTAAAGCATGACATGAAATTGCTCAAGAAGTGTAAAATGCTTGATCTTGTTATCGAGACGTTTCATCTGTTTTCCACATGCTTTAGCATAAAGATTTATATGTGTATGTGTGTGTGTGTGTGTGTGTGTGTATCGCACACATATATTTACGTCGTTTAATAGTTTTTAATATTTTTCCAACACACTATTTTGCCAAACTTATTTCCGATGCGATTTGTGATGCGCGATAAAAATTAATAAATAAAAAGATGCTTAAAAGAAAAAATTGCTTTCACAAACAAGAATGTGCTTAGATGATTTTATAGCGCAATATTTAAAAAAATATAAAAAGAATTCACTCATACATGATAATTCACTTCACATCATTAACAAAATCACTTTACTTACATAGAAAAGTAAAATACGACGCGGAATGACAGATGAACTTGATGAACGGCTTTCTCATAGTCTGACCGACCATGCTGTGCGGTGCGATTATATACGCCACGCTGAAGACCGGGAAAAGAATACCGATCCTGACGATTTCTAGCGCCTGGAGGAACATGTTCTTCCGTCGGAATCCCGGCAGACCTTCATACCAAATCGATGCCAGTAACTGCTGCACGTTCGGATGCGCCACGAACTGGAAATATCCAGATATTGACCGATAATTTTCGGTCACGTGACTGAGAAAAAGTAGCAAGACTTTCGCAATCAGAATTCAAATTGCAATTATCACACGTCCCTCTAATTAATAACATTAAATTAACAGACTTTCTCAGTGTCTCCAATCATTGATTTTGCGAGAACTTGAGTAAATTTACGTCAATATCGAAATCGTCATATCAATATAGCAATTAAGTAAAAAATTTGTGAATACAAAATCATTAGCTTAAAAAAATACGTCAAAATTATAAAACCTTCTCAAAATTATAAAAAACAGTTAATATTGTTTTAATCGCTGCAATATTGAAATTATCACTGCAGATTAGATTTTAATTGGAGAGGCGGAAGAGAATTCAATTATTTATTGATATGAAATTTATATATGAATCATAAAGATAGAAACTTTTTATTTGAAACTTTACACGTACACACCTTTTTTTGTCTCAGTTTAATTGCTAATTTTAAACGGTTGAGATGCATCCTCTCTCCGTGTTCGAAGGCTGGTCCCGTAGGGTCGTGATTCAGCAGGACTTCGAGCTCGTAGGAACTTCTAGTATGGTCCAGTAAAGCGGTGGCAAAATCTTGGCATTGTTTCCGCAGCTCCTGAAATCACAAACTCGATCGCTCTTGATCACGGACACGTCGCAATTTCGAAAACGCGCGTTTCTTCTTCGAGATATTTAATTCCCTAAGAGGTCAATCTATCTAATTCTGCTCCAGACACAATTGCAAGATTCCCGATATTTTTAGAGAAGAAAAATGTTCATTTTTCTGGATTTGACGCGGATTTAGACGCTGTGCTATGCTTCGCGCGCGTCAAGAATTACAAGCCGGGATATAAGATTCGTATTCATTCTCTTGACAAGAGAAAGCCAAGGCGAAAGCTTGATCGAACTTTCAGACTTTCTGCAAGGTTGACAAGCGCTCGAGATTCTATTCCTAATCTTTCGCCAATCTTGCCGTGACTCTAATTGAATTCTCGTCACGTACTCACGGATATAACAGTTCCGCAATGTGTTTCGCATTGTTAACCGACGCGAAATCTCCGCGGAAAGTTTGTCCTATTGTTTCACAGAAAGACAAAGATAACGATCGGCTAACATCTATTTTCGTTAATCATTTGCCGATCGCCAAGTAAGACGCGCTGCTGCTTCATCATCCGTCAGCAAAAGTATACATTTTTTTTCACATTTCGTTAATGTTTCTGATTTTATTTTTATAATTTAATATAAATTTAATGTAGGCTAAAAGAGATAAGCAGATGACTAACGTAATTGCGCCACTTTACAATTGCATGTTTTATGTGAAGATAAAGCACTACTGCTATCTTAAATTGCAGTTTTCAACATCGGGTTGCCATCCTTTAATCTTAACGCCGTCATAAACTAAGAGTGTCTCGGGAGAAGATACTCGTATAATGCATGAGATATCGTATATTTAATTTTCTCAGTACGCTGCTTTACTGGAAGAAGACGCGAAAGATTACATAAAAGATTGATATTGTTGATGATATTGATTGATGACAGATTGATATTGTTTGAACAAAAAAAATTAGTATTTACATAATGATATAATTGTCTACAAAACTCAAAAATATAGAAAAAAAGAGTGTGAATTGGAATCAGGAGAAACATTGAGAGAAGAATATTTATTTCTTCGGGACATATGTACAATTTATCAAAATCCTATTCACTTTATTCTCGAAGTCGTCTTCATGGAACAGTTATTGAAAATTGATTTTCCTATCTTGAAAGATAGAAAAAGATATACAACAGCGGGAAGCAAAAAATAAAAAAAAAACTTTCTATCTACAAAAAATTGTGTAAATGACAAACATAAAAAAAAAAGAAAAAAACGAATTTAATGACGCTGTCGAAAAAATTGGGAGAAAAGAGCTAAACGGAGAAGAAGTCAAAACAATGACAAGATGGAGAAAACAAGGGCGTGGTCGGGAAAAATATAAGGCAGACTAGAATATAGTACGTTGCTGCTGTCATATTGCTGCTCGAACGCCGTGAGTTACACATGTATAAATCAAAACTTGTTTGAGCATGTGATGATGAACAACCACTTAAACTTTTCACTTAGGCACTTAGGTACAGCCGAAAAAAAAGAACGAGAAAAGAAGAGAAGAAGAAGATTAACGGCGAAGTATTCGAAGAACATATGCTCTTGATCCAACGTTTGAGAGGAAAAGACGCACGAGACGAAAGAGACGTCACTATAGAGAGAACCGCGGACGCGTGCGTGCAAACGTACATACATACGTACATCTACTCCGGATCGGTAAATTGAGGAAAGCACATGAAATAACTGCCGCGCGCTGCATCACCCAAGTACCTTGTTGCAATATAAATTTGTTCCGTGAAATTGAGATGCGCAGAAAAAGAAAACGCCAGAGAAGTAGCAGCGCCTTAATTTGCAGTTGGAAAGACAGTCATTTCCAAGATTTTTCATACACTTTTTCATTCATTTTGGCAATCGTATTCACAATGATATTATAATATAATTATGGTGTTACGACTTATTGCGTCTTAGACGATTTATTTTAAACATAAAATTGCTTTCATAGAAAACAAGTTCGGGGAATTCTCATGATATACACAATAATGCGATATACACAAAGTTACGCATTTACGAACAAAGCGCATTCTAGAAAAAGACAATGTTCATTTCTTACCTGATATTCGCACTTGAATTCGTGCTCCAGAAACGAAAGTCGTCGAAGTTCCCAGGAGAGCTCGAACGCAGTCAGGATGGGATCTTTAGATGATAGCGCTATCAAAGATGGCGACGCTAAAGCTCGATAAGCGTTTATTCGACTTCTCGAATGCCTCAGGGAATCCTCCATTCTTGATGTCACGCACTCATCGCATCTAGTAAAATAAATAACTATAAATAATAACAACGCGAAATATAAAATAAAAGTTCAAGGCTCATGATGACGACGATGTCCCAAGATTATGTCATTTTTTTACGACACTGTAATTTTTTTTAACATGCAAAAATGTTTTTCGAGTTTGAACCGCGTTAGTGTCATTCTTACACCGACGTTTCGTGAACATTTCAACTCACTTCATCAGGGTTTTAAAAAGCAACCTGATACTGTAATCTTTTTTATCAACATTCCGACTTTTATGCAACAGTCGAGATAAATTCAATTTATTAGAATTGAGAGGAAATAGTTAAAGTAATAGCGCGCGGTCAAAACATTTTTCCCTTACAATACAATATCTTACAATAACTTCGTATAAAGAAAAAGAGAAGAGGATCCTCAAAACCACGATGGTTTTGAATAACAATAGTTTTTGCATAGATTTAAAGTCAAAAAGAGCGCTATTTTTCGAATAGATCAAGAATATGCAAGCGCGCTCCGCTGCACACTCGTACAACCATTTTATTTGAAAAACGGTACTTCTGCGTTTTCGAAAAATTTTTGCAAAAATATTATTGTTTGAAACTATCTTGCACTTAAAACTTTTTTCTGTTTCACCTATTATATTCAACAAACTCTATTTATCGTATTCGTAATCGTCACATAATTCGATTTTTATGTAGAACAGAGCGCAATAAATAAATTTCTTTTGATTTTCAACATCATTGAACAATTTAACAAAAGTTTCTCTATAGTTTTTTAGAAAAGTATGCGCGATTACAAAACGAAAGATTTTGCGAGGTTTAATATAATGCTATTATGTCACAAATTAAATTTTCTCCGTAGAGTGTAGTGATGGTGATAATGCAGCGCTCATGTACGCTTAGCCTAATTTAATTAGCTTCTGTCGTGTCCTCACAAAGGGATAAGACAGTAAACTCCCCCTTCTCTTTAGTGAAGGAATTAATGAACTTCGCCAAAAAGAGCGATCTCTTATTCGGCGATCAACAGACACTTTTAACACATTTGGTGAAAAAAGATTGAAACTCATTTTTCTTGCAACCGAACTTAAAACATCTATACGCATGAACTACATTGTCTTTTCTTATTTTTTTTTTTATGCAAATAATTTATACAGATTTACTTTCTTTATTGTTTTATCTCTATAAAGAAATATTTATATATGTATAATCTACATTTTTTCTTTACTTACTTTATTTTTACTTTACTTACTTTATAAAGAAAACTTGCATATACATCTTTACATTCTTTATTTTTATATCATCTCAGTTACATTACTCATTTGCACGAACAGTTTTTATTTATTAAAATAAAGTAAATGAACTAGCTTAATAGACTTTGTAGTGTCTTACCCGCATCGTACGTCGTGCGGCATTGGCAAAGTGGATCCACGATCCAGAAGAATTTTTATGATTTCGTAGTTGTCCCTGTGGGCCGACAGGATCAACGGCGTAATGTCGGGTGTGAACGTGGCTGTATCAGGAGGTAGAGCCTCCCAGCTCTAAAGGATTAAAGAGCAAGTCATTACTTCCATAAAGTTATCAACACAGTCTAGAAAGTCTCGTTTGAGCGTATTTCATTTATTTTAGCGCTTTTTTCGCCGAATTAGTATTCACGGGATGTTTGTCGCGCAATTATAATGTTTTTTTGCCGAGCCTTATATTGCAGCGCATTTGTTCTTCTCACGTTTTAGTACGCTTTCCGATTCAACGAATAAAATAAAGATGGAGACTCGACAATAAAATAATAATGAAGTAATAACACTCCAAGACTAAACGGAATGATATTTTATTTCCTTCGCGCAAGCAATCGATAAATAATCTTCCTCTATAAACTTGCGCCATTGTTCTATTGATCGGCTTAATCAGTCATCGTCACGGGTGGTAAGTTCTTTCTCTCGCGGGGAACTAATTCATCCTGTATAATGATTTCGTCCAGCGCTTTCAGACTACGGATATCATCTCGTTCAAGTTCTACGTAAGCTGATTTCTTAGTAAAGCCGATTAGAACTCTTTCTGTTCAAAATTTCGCGTTTGGTTTCTCCCATGTTTTCTTTCTGCAGCTCGTTTCCATTTTTTTCCAAATGTTTTGCGAACGATTCTTTAGTCGTTTCCTTCAAGTAACCGCCACCGGGCGAAATAAAGTAGAATAAAACTTCGTTATGAAATAAACGGAACAACGCGTAATCGATTTATCATCTCAAGCAACTTGTTAAATCTGCATGTCCTGCTTATACGTAATGTTTGCGTTAAAATGTAATAATAGTGATGGCAACTTTAGATGCAAAGTTGCAATCGTAAAATGTTTTACGAAAAAGAGTAGTCGAAATATTATTTTTCAGTTAAAAAAATTCCTTTAAACTATATAAAAGAAAGAGAGAGAGAGAGAGAGAGAGAGAGAGAGAGAGAAACACGTACATGTGGCTCGCCGTTCCTATGAAGGCTCTCTTCGTGTTCCAAAAGGACCTCCACAGCTTCGACGAATTCCTCAGAGATAGCGTGAAGCAGCGCATCTTTAGTATCGACCTTATGTTCTATTAAAAGCTCCACCATCTCTAGATTTTCATTATCGATTGCCATGAGAAGGGCCGATCGTCCGAGAGGATCCACGCAGTTGATGTTAATATCGGCCTCTTGGGCTTTTTGAAGCATTCTACATTGACGCAAAGGTGTTTGAAAGATTGATGGAATACCATTCTCAAGATCCGTATAGATAAAAACGTTCATATACAAAAATGTTTTAAATGTTCGTCATATATCTTTCTAACCACATGTGTTTGCGACTTTCCTGTAGTCTAGTGTCATAACTTGGCTTGTTAAAAAAAAAGTTTATCGTATGCTATTTAGGTTGATGTATTTTTTCTTGATACAAAAAAAGTTTCCTCTCTTTGTATAATGTCTGTCTGTATCTTACAAGCACGTGTAAGATGCACGCACATATTATGCAGATTAACGAAGACAATTTGTTTAATTCGAAAAAAAGTGAACCGAGACGCATGTCGAGACAAGATCTCCGCACGGAAGCTTTTTATTTACAATTTAAGTAAATATCAAGAGAAATTCAAAGTTCACCGATAAGATCAAAAAATTGTGCTGATCAAGAATTTGTGAAGATGTTTCTCAATTTTCTTTAAAATAAATATATAATAAAGAAACAACTAGAGAGACATAGGTATCGCGCATAAATTTCAATTCACCTTCTGACAGAAGCCACGTCTCCGCGCTCGACGGCGAGAAGATATTTCTTCTCTTGAAGCGACAGGCTGGCCATTTCCTGATGAGGTCTCACCACATTCTCTTCCTCCATCATGCCGTGTATGCTGTGCCTCTGAAAGCGCAACTTTGTCTTATATACGGCTGAAATATACATTTTGAAAATATTTGATGCAGCTCGTGCAGCATCATTAACTCGCGAACGCTTAACTTCAGATAACATACGCACATTATTTCTTTGAAATTACGCAGATATGCTATAGCACATAGCGTTCCGTTGAATTGTGTAGTTATTTTCATCAAAATGCGGTGTCTTAAAAAGAGAGAGAAAAATTTTTGAAGGCAAACATAAATTCTAAACCGTAATTTCTGATATAACCGCAAAGTTTATCGTGTATATTTTGTCTATGTTTTCTCTCAAAAAAGCAAAAAAAAACACTTGTCAGAAATTCTCTTTTCTAAACATTTTTTGCTTCGCTTTATAACCGCCCTATTGCACCGCGCATTGCACATTTAACAGAGATTACACCAAACTCGCATTAAGTAACACATATTTTGTTCCTTTAGTACGTACATATTTTATAACGACCGCCGTCATTCATTATGGCGACCATGCACAATTCAACGCTCGTGATTTTGCCGCGACGCTCACACGTCTGAAGCTACATACGAAATTTGGCAAAAGCAAATACGTCCACATGCAAGAGTAGCTAACGAAGTGAAATGCAACTTGCCCCTGAAGATCAATTGTAGTCTCTTTCGTGACTGCATTCGAAGCATGTGTAACCGTTCTGCACATCGTGCGCTTCACATTTCAATCGGTCAGTATTTTAATTCTCGTCTTTTTGATAGCTTTCTTAGATAGCTTTCATCAATTTTCTCAAGAATATTTTCTCTTTCGCTCGATTAATGACTAATTGTAAGATTTTATTTTGCGCTTTCTTTATTGCCATATTTCTTTCTTATATCACGGATGTATAATTGCATACTGTTGTAATCAAACATGCGATGTCGAAGATCTGTTAATACAAATCTCGCATAAAGTTAAATTAAAATAAAATTTAGACTTTTCAATATTTGTATGCTAAAAGTGCAATTAATAAAATTATTTATATAGCTTTATACGTGTTCAAGATGTAAAACGAGATAGGTATATAGATACGCATATATATATATTGTGTGTGTGTGTGTATATATACTAACATGGGAATGGAGAGAGAGAAGATAAAATTTTATAATGAAATTATTAATACTTCATATCAGCATAAATAAATTTTTAGGACAAAAACACAAATAAGAGTTATTGTCACCTACTATTGTACAAACAATATTTGCTTCATCGCGCGTATCAATTAGTTTAATTCTGTTTCGCGTAGAAGTCACAAGGAACGTGTTAAAGTACGTTTTAAGTACGTTTTAAGTATATGCGGACTATTTTTGTATATATTTGGTCGCGCAATCAAATTTATATAAAATGTCATAAACATTGTGTCGTACTGAAATCGTATTAAACCATAAATTAGCTCATTCTATAATATTTATCAATTATCGAAAGTTATTGAAACACGCGCTTTGCCAGTACTACTATAAAAGCGTCGGTGCTTTCTTCTCTCGTAACGTAACAAACTCTTTCTCTTATTCGCTCTCACTCATTCGTTGTGATAATTGTTGTCGCGAGCGATAACAAATGACAAGCGAGTGTGTATTATATTGTTCATAACTCGATTCATAAATGTTTGACACGTTATAACACTCACGAGTAGTTCAACTCACAATCAAATGTAAATCTTGATTCAAGAACATGGATATTTTGCATAATTTCGGAGACTTTATTTGGTTGAGAATTTCTATTTTTAAGGGACAAATGTGTGATCGTTATAGTGAAAGAAGATCGCGTGAGTCTGAACGCGCAATATCCGCGTGTGTTATAGAGTAGATCGGTGTTTGTAAAGGGTGCGTCGGTATGACAATTAAGGTGTGCCCCTTGACAAACACTCGTTGTCATAGGCTGGCCTTCGCAGAGTATTATTTCCTAGCATCTTGAGTGTCACAATATCTTTGTCTTGTGTCAGAATAAACAAGTTTCCTCTTCTCGCGCGCAGATACGTTACATATATATGTGTGTGTGTGTGTGTGTGTGTGCGCACGCACGCGCATGATTGTGATCTATTGTCATTCGACTGTACTGTCCGTGACTACAGAAAGACAAATAAAAAACATGTGTGAAAAAAACAAAACTATAAATATCCATTTTTTTTAATTGCAGATGCAATTAAAAAAAAAGAAAAATAAGTATCTGTTAAAATTAAAGATGAAATTAAATACACACGTTTCATTGTATAATTACGCTAAATATTTGTAGCTATCGCACAATAAATACGGTTTCAAAAAAGACTGCAAGGATGTAATTCTGTTTATTTCTGTTAACCTCGCAAACGCATAATTTTAACTTCATTAAATGTTGACCGTTGTTGTTCGAAACGCACGACTGAAATCGAGAACCGAAATTTAGTCACACCAGAATTCAGAGACTGCGGTTTTGCTGTGCGAGCTCACTCGAGGACATTTACGAGGTACTAAAAGATGAAAGCATCACGCGCGCTGGAACTTTTCATCTCCAAATAGATTAAACGCGTGCGTTTCGCTGTGTAAAGTGTGTCTCAGGATGATAGATCGTTACGAGGATGTAATCGCGGCGACGATCCCGATTCCGGAAACGCGAAGCCGGAAAAAACGAGGCGTTTCCTTTTTTCATTCTTTTAGGAAATCCTAGTTGCGCGTTCGCCAGTTTACGACGAGACGATAAAAACACAAATTCGCGCCAGTCGTATTCTTTTTTCGGTATCACAAATGTCCGAGAAAGTGCGTGCGATTTTCTATCACTCGTATTTCGCTGAACATCTTCATCAATTCAGATAAACGTGAAAAATATTTCTCCCAAGCAACACGTTTTCTCGTTTACCTCTTCTTGGAGTAACTTTTCGGGAGTAGCAAATAGCTTTTAATCTACTCGCGATTCTTTGTTCTTTTCAACACGCGTCGCGAGACAAATATGTCCATTATGCATAAAATTTCTCACGGAACACGGTTTAGACAAAGTTATTTGCGGATCTATCTCGCGCTATTAAATAATGCAGTCGTACGCGAGCAGAGCGAACGAGAAATTCGACCGAGTTCGAAAGAGACAAATTTTGTCGAAGATTAAACGCCTATGTCATCGATCAATCGAAACTTTCGATATGCGGCTCATGTTATACATCCATTTGCCAATCCTCTATGTAAAAATAATCACTTCGGTCTATTATCGCCGTCGTTGTTTGCGCTAACCCAATTATCGAAACAGCATTAAAGTTTAATCCAACCTTACCCAATTGATCGACTGAGCGCGGCACTTCTTTTTTTTTTTTGTCGAATAGAAAATCAGAGATAGAAAAGGCAAGTTGCTTGCCGGCGCAGTCAACTTCCGGCAAGGGCTAATAAAAAACGTGAAAAAGGAGGGCGACATTCGTTTTTTCTTCCGTGATTCACAAGGCTGGTTTGGCGAGTCGCGCGCAAATTAGATCGGCATCGAAACATCATTATCGGCTGCCACCCGTTTCCCGTTTCTTTTGCTGCTCGTCAAACTCGAGTTAAAGTTTCCTTTAGCACGACGAGGAAGAAAATTTACGCGGAAACAGTAGTTTCGCGTTTATTTTCATCCTTTGGAATCCACGATCCGATATAATCTTTTTCTTCATTACGTCATTAACGTTGGAACCGCAATTTAAATTGATGTAACACCGTTATATCTCTTTCCGCGATTTATTGTATCAAAAAAGCATAATCAGATTAGAAAGAAAATATTAACATAAGAGAAAATAAACTAAAGTACAAAGAGAGAAGCTATGCAATATTTTTTTTTTTACCGCGATATAAATGCGATATAAAATTCGATCTTAAAAATAATCCTTGAAATTCTTTATGTAATCGGCGTCGAAGATTCATTTTATTTGGCATATTGTCATCTTCTTCGAGGTAACACGCGTGAATTTGGTACATATGTGTTTCATACTTTCACTTTTTTGTCGATTTCCGGTCGTTCAAGCAAATTGATCGTTTGTTGTTGCTGCGGCAGTGGTGGCGCTTCGGGATCTAAGTTTACATGCTGTCCGGCACCCCGTAGGAAACCGCCCGCGGCGGCGATGAGCCGCCCCCTTGCTGCGTCTGCCGCCATTCCTAAGGAAAAGCTGTTGGTACCATCCTCACCTCCTGGACTACCGTCTTTTTCATCAACAATGCCTTCACCAGGGGTAGTACCGCCCCTGGCAAATTGCTCCTCATCTTCGTACGCGCTTTCTAAAACAGAAAACGTGTTGTTAAATTTTCATGTTCTTCATCGGATCCGTTGTGTATCAGATATTTCCAGTTTGGAAATGTTTTCTTGTAAAACAAACACGAATGTTATATACACGCTCAGAATTTCGCAGAATAATAATAACACAATCAATAATGATTCAAGCGCCACGATTAAAGGAAAGTGTTAACAAGTTAACATTTTACGTTAAATTTATAGTTGAGTTTTATTAGAAAGAAGAAATATAAAATATACTCTTTCAGTCTGTAAGTTATTGTTAAAAAAAATTGATAAAAAGTTTTCCTGACAAAAAATTAAGTTTCGTATAAAATTTCGCGTTTTATTTATATCTTTTAGATATACTATTGCTATATATATGTCTACATAAAAATCAAATGGATTATGTACAAATATTGCCCACACAAAGAATGATCTCCAATAAAAACAACAAAAATGTCGTCGAACTATTCAAAGGAGAGATAGATCGGGAAACGTACTTCTTTTTAGTAGTCACAAGCGAACACAGACTTGCGAGCTGTGCTATATTGTAGCGCTTTTACGGCAGATCGTCGTGTCGTAATCTTCGAAAGATGGTGCAATCGGCATGTAATAGCGCCGAAGCTTATAACACTGGCGTAGGTATATGATATCTTACATCATCGAATAGCTGTAAACAAAATAGCAAACGTAGCGAGAATCAGCGACTATTAACGTCAAATAAAAAATAGCATCTTCTTAGCTTACTTAAGTAGAACAGTGACTTTTCACAGTGTGTTAACTAGAATTATGTTGGCTGTCAAATGGGATCCACAACGCTTTCATCGCGCATCGTCTATATGATTGCTTATACAAGCTTGACTTGAAAATTACACTGAGAAAATCGATGTTGCGTTGTGCGTTTAGTGGAAAATTTCTCGATTGTCAAATGTCATATGCTGTTGCGCGATGAATCGCGACAAGGTCAGTAGATATTTCCGATTCAAAACCGCATTCCGGTTCACCGGCAAACTTGATAATGGGATTAAGTTCACGTCGAGTTTCGAAATCTGCCGCTTAATCGACGATCAGGACCAAGTACAGACTTGCAGAGTAGCCTATATCGGTGATCGATCCCTCGTATATTTGCCGTTGAACCTGTTGCTTGCTATCTCATATCTGTCCGATAAATAATTTTGCAAAACATTCACCGCGTTACGTTCACGTGCATTTGTGTGTGTGAACAATATTCATCACATACTGATGTATAGATACACATTGCGAAGATACACATTGTATAGGCAAAGTGTGTTGTTTAAAACAATATTTAATTTCCAATCACTTTAAAATGTATTTTTGATTCTACAAATCTTTAATATATTAATAACCTCATTGTTTTATATCAATATATTTCACAGATCAGACATATCCAATATTTTTGCAAGAAATAATTGAAAAGAATTTATTACGTGCTATTAAAATCTTTCTATGATGCGCGCGTCGATCATAATTGTAATTTATTTGCATAGAATTTCTTTCATACATGAAGTAAATAAATTCCACAATTTCGAGAAACCAAAATACTGAGTTGCATTTTAACGAGTTGAATGCTACACTTGCATGAGTGGTGACTAAAGATGGTCTTACTCTATGTTTGCACGCAAAAGAGTTATTAACACGAATGACAAGAATACGTGGTTAATTACAGCGGTAACGACCAACCGCGGTTAGATTTTGCGTCATCAACGTGTTCGTGCGGTGATTTAGGGGTCACTGTGAAAAAAAGACGCAGCAACATGTATTTCCCAAAGTTTCTATACTTTGATACACCGATTATTATTCATTCTGTTTTTTTTTTCATCTCTTTGGTCTTGCTCTATTTACTTCTCGTTGTATAGCAGAAAGTAACGAGATTCGCATTTCGGTGTAAGAGTGTTCAATTTTATGGCCTCCGGACTTCCGGAAATGCTGTTAATGAGATTTCAAAAAGAATCGACGAGGAACGAATGAGCGAGAAATTGATCAAAGACGCGTTTTTTTTTCGGCGTTTTTGACGTTTGTGCTCGATCTTTTGCAGTTACGCATACAAGCGATGCACAAAGCTTTAATAGCTTGTGTTTTTTATTTTATTGCTTCAGCAAAAGTGAACATTAATCAACGCTTTATGTTATGTCGTTGGAACGTAATATTGAAGTATGCAACATCATATTGCACGGAAAATAGAGAAATTAAATGCGCGCGTATAAACGCGATCGTATTAATCACATAGACACATGAGAAACCGCCGATAAATTTGTTTTTTCTGTGTAATGATAAATTACGCCACGTAAAAAGTAGTAAAATTAATGACACTCTCGCTCTTTTTGTATAACAGCGCTGAATTTATCGAAGTTGTTTTCGCAATGGGAATTTCAATGAGAAAGAAGTATGCGCTGTCTTTTCCTGGATGGCTCATTTGTAAATCAAACAAAATTTCGATATTTGTTCAATAAATCTGTGTCAAGCGACTTACGATTGTTTCTGAGAGATAGGTCGAGATAGTGAAAAATAGAGAGAGAATATAAAAAGAAAAATACAGTCCTTGATTTATGAAAATACAAACTGTTGTTTTATAACTTGATTAAATATCTTAAAGACTTGATAAACAACTTAAAATCTTTTTTTATTGATATATATTTTTGTTTCTTTTACGTATTATCAAGTAAATATGTAGCTACTATACTCGTTGAAAAAGAAATAGGCAGCGTTCCAAAATTCACTGCCAGTAGTGAAAATCTATAATATAACATAGTAATACATAATATAATATAATGTTATATTATATTATGTTATAAATTATAAATATAAACTATAAATTTTCAGTGTTGACAGTGAATAACTATAGTGTTTTTTAAAAATCAGTTTACGAAATAAACAGCAATCGAGAGAGAAACTAAAATTCGAGACACACGATGATTTGATTTTACATCGAGTCGTATACTATTTGGCGAGAGAACTTTTGTGAAAAGTCGGGGAGTCGAACTCCGATATCTATTCTGCTTCTTTACGAGCAATAAAGTTCGTATAATTAATGACTCATCTAGCTTCAAAAGGAACGTGTGTCGCATGGAAACAGGCAAATTTAATTTCGCGATGGTTGAGCAAAGCCGTTCGTTTCTCTCTAATTTTTCGTCCTCTACGATGACCCGATTGCTTTTCACGTTGTCCCCAAAAAAAAATAGGTTGTTCGGCCTGGTGAGAGCAAACTGTCGAGGTAAAAAGCTGTACTATAGATGTGAAAGGTGGTCGGATTTGAATTCCGCCGAGTTACGAATTTTAAACCCGTCTATGCACTGTTAGGCACGGATAACATATCGCGTGTCTGGAACACAAGGAGTGATAAAACCCTGACAGATTTTACCGACCTAATCCGCTCTCTTGAATGGATCGCAGACATTTTACTCGCATATGCTGCATATCAATTTCCGCGCCACTCACACACACACACGCGCGCGTGCGCGTTATCATATTTATTATCTAACGAAAATACAAAACACTCGAAAATTATAAAAATTACCAAAATTTTAGTTTTAGTTTGTGCTGCTTTTTTTGCTATCGCTATAATCTATTGCTATTTTATAATCTCTTTTTCTCGGTGCACAATGATGCGTATTCAAAAAAATAATCTGCGACAAGAGTTTAGAAATAAGTTTTTTAACTTGCGTTGTGTGTAGATTATTGAGAAAAACGCTTCTTTAAAGATATCATTATTTATCAGTTTATTCATTTCTTTGCAGAAGAAGTTTTAAGATCCAACTTTACTTACAGAAAGAATCTTTCCAACGCTGCAAAACATTCTCTTTGCCAATCGCGGAATAATGTTGTTCTCTTTATAGAAAAGCGCGTTCTTTGAATATTTTTTTTATATATCAACGCGCGTGTGTTTTACATTTAAAATTTAAATTCTGAAATCCATTAGAGCAAATCTTCTTTTCGAAAAACACGGAAGTAAATTATTAAAAAATTATTAAAAAATTGCGAACCGATATCGCGATGTTGTTCGAAAACACGCTGCGATAATAATATATCGTAATTTACGCGTGTAATTTTCGAGTTTATAATGGCGCGCAACACATCGATTAGTTTCCCTGTATTAGCTAATTCTGCTAATTTTTTTTCCTTTTGTCGGCTGGTTATACACAAAGCGCATTTACACGATCGCCGAAATAAATGAATGCTTTTTTGTCGGCCATGGCTTCTGTAACGGGTCGCCGCCTCGCGTGAACACGCGTACCGTGTTTTCATTTTGGCGAAAATCCAACATCGTGAAGCGTCCTTTATGCGGACGTGCCTACCGAGAGATATTCATCAAGCTTAACATAGCATAGGAAATCTTCGTCTGACCTAAAACAATCCGCTACTACTATTATTATGTGGTCCAAGAGAATTTAATAAATTCTCCTTTTTTTATCAAGAGTTTTGTTCCGCGTGTACGCTTAATTACAGTTTGCGGAATGATTCGTGACTTTTATTGGATCAAAGAAGAATTGAATCATGACAAAACAATTGAAAGATTATTTTTCTTCATCAACGAATACGATACAGTTTTGACCTATAGATTAATAACAACACATGAAGAATTAATGTCCGTATTTAATCAAGCTTAATAATTGACAAAGAATCACATGTACATACATACGCAAATATTATTTTTATTTTTAACCAATTTATATAGAAATTATACTCACATGCACAATATAATTAACACACACAATAAAATTAATCGATATATGGTTTTATTGTCGCAACACAAAAGATATTTTATGATAATAGACTAAAATAAATATTGCTTTTCTTTTTCATTTTAATTGAAATATTCCACGCTGGACATAGATTACCATCGTGCGGGAGCTATGAATACGAAATAAAAGCTCGTCGCATCGTGCTGCACAGCTGGATGCAACTTGTGCCTGCTGGTCGTAATGAAGACCAGCGTGCGAATAAACGAACATGGGCCATTAGTGCGTATAATGAAAATGATTAATAGTGATCGAGAAATTGTCTGATAGTCTCATAAATTGCGAGGCAATATTCGAGTGCATTCAAATTAAGCTTTTTAAGGTTTCTTGGTCCAACTATATTGAATTATGACGTCAGAAATTAAATTTTCATATTTACTTCGAAATAAATAAACATATTGTTTTACCGCCATTGACATTCAAAAGTATAAATTAAAAAGTATACATTTGCTAAAACTTCTTTTCTCGTTCCGCATTGATAACCGTCAACAATGTGTTAATATACCTACACGTTTTTCAATTGTACACTCTCTAACGGATAAAAATATCATAAAACTAATAACTAAAATTTTTCCTTTGCATTATTTTTATAAAAACGTTACACAATTGCTCATAAACTCAAAAATCATGAGAAAAAGAAAGATCTGTTTGACACGGTAACTTTATCACAATAGCACATGATCTCGCCTACGCATAACAGTCATTCTATCAGAAATGCCAATAGTGAATGACAAACGAGCATCCATATAATAGTGAATTATTTCTCAATTTATATAGCGACTGTTATGACTGCACGCTAAATTATTTAACTAACTAATGAACAATAAAGATATAAATAAGCAATAATAATTACGACAACAATTCTCAGTCGCTTTCCTCTATGCAATTGTTTGCCAATCATCGGAAGTATAATTTCAATCGATTTATTCCAATTCAAGAAACACAATATATTTGAACTTGAAATTCCGGTTTAAATTATGAAAAAATCGATAAACATTTATCCTAAATTGGAGAAAATATTTCGAAGTCCTTCAATGAGTCGCGATCAAGTTAATCAATTTTTCAAAGCAAAAATTCTCCTCCAACGTTCGATTAACTTATACTAACCGCGTTTCGCGCAAACTTTTCCAATTAAAATCACCGGCATTTCAAAAAGCAGACTCGATTATTAAGTCACGCTCAATGAAACTTGGTTTAATCTGAGCGCAATTTACGGTACGATTTATTGGTGAGACGTGCGGTAAACAAATGCGTTTAATTTTGTTGCTTGTATATACTACTGTCCGTGTACGGACAGGACGTGTAGGCGATATATATTTGTTATAAATTCGTCAATAGAATTGCACACACAAGAGCTAAAACCGATAGGTCGTGACGTAAATAAAAGGTCAATGATATTGCCAGCTTATGCTAAGAATTTACGTTTTCCCGAATCGTGGCCAACCGTGTGCTAATAGGGAAATCGCGTTATGTTGAAAGGAAACATCGTGGAAAAAGGACATCAATTTTGAAAGTTATCGCGACCTAGTTAGATTATTGCGGGAGGAAAACGCGAATATCCATTATCGTCTGACGTATTGCTGACCATATCTACTTGTAGCGCGCTCCAGCTTTTTAAAAAACTGGCCGGAGTTTGCACTTCTACTGATTTCGAGGAATTCGCTGCAGCGTGTATTGCAATACATACATGCTGATGTAAACTAAATATAGCAGTTTGCCGACAAAATATATCGTAAAAAATACTTTCCGCGTTGTCAATCATTGCGACTTTCACGTATGTTGTAAAATATAGCAATATATGTATATAAAGTTGTTAAAATATTTCTTTATCTTGACAGGAAATGAACTGAACTAAAAATAACATTCGACAATGCAAGACTTGATCTCTCAACTTGATATTGCAAATCAAAATTTAGAAACATAATCCCGAAGATGTTGGTGGAAGAAGCACATTAGCGTCGTGATAGAAACGACAGATCTATAAATGAACAGAGCGAAGTTTTGGTCATTAGAAATCCGATAAGCGAGTATCCCTCTTTCACCGATCTGCCGGAATCAGGGTTTCCCATTACAACCTCGCTGATGGACTGTTTGGGAAGAAAAAATTTCGAAGGCTAACGTTCCGAGGCGTTTCTTGCTAAAGAAAAACTTACGACAGGATTTTTTTTTCGGCGGGATAACGGAAAGCGTGTGCAAAAAAATTCCGCGTGTTTCTCGAAATTCGCTTTCCCTTCTTCCGTGCTTTTCTATTTTTAGCGCGGCAAGAAAGACCATCATGTTTGATACTAATAATGAGTATATCGAAGCGTAAATTTATACATATTCAGAGAAGAGCATATACGTTTTCATCAGCTCGTGATCGACGCTTCTGTTTTCTTATACACCAAAAGACTTTTCCAGCAGATGGTCGCATTAATAATGCACTACTATTTTATGCGGAAAAGTACGATAAAAGCCCAACAAAATTAGAATTTCAAATTTGTCTCTTTCTCTTTCTGCTTTAATTATTCGTAAAATTCAAGAGCAAATTCATATCGACATAATCAAAAACGACTTTTCAAAAATTTTTTTTGTTTTTACGAAGTTTGTGAAACGAATTTTTTAAAACAAAAACCACCAGTCGTTTTTTGGAGATTAATTCACTAATAACGTAACGTTACAAACCTGTGCTTCCGACATTCGCCGAAATTGATTGTATTGGAACGCGAACGCGACATTCCTTTGGAGGGATGAGCGCAGCTCTGTGGAATAGTAGGTCAGTGCTTCCTGTAATACCGAGTGTGACATGTTATCCCTTTACCGGCGCGATATGCAAAGTAGCGATTCACACAGAGCTACATAAACAGTCACCGGAAATCGTCGGCGTGCGATCTTGGGGTTGTTTGTCCGAGTGTCCGTTCTCCACTATGCGCAGGGTAAATTGGAAGTCAGCCTCAGGCTATCAAAGCCGGCGGCTGTAACGGCAAACGAACGGTAGATCGATTGCATCGAAAAGCTGGTTAAATGGCTCAGAATTTGAGGCCAAGCACGATCTAACGCGCGGATCCATTCTTGCATTGTAATTATAGAAATATCCTTGTTACATACATATTTATTTCGAAAATATTCGGTCCGTTTCGTCTTCGCCCAGTATGCTTGCGCGCGCGCATATATTTGACTGTCTTTTAATATACTATTTGTCACTGAGAGAGAAATATATATATACATAGAGATAGAAAGAGAGAGAGAGATAATCATTGCGAAAGCTGATAAAAGAGAGTTTAGCGAGAATTCTTTTTCTATTTTTTCTTGCTTTTGCTCATCTTTTTCGTAGAACAACGGTTGTCACGATATCACCTACAATGTTCAAATTGACATTTCAGACGGAATATCAGGGACATAATGGGAGGTCTGCTGGGATACGAGACAAATGATGCGATGAGATATCATGATGAAACGAATCATTGTCAGCTGTCGACGTGCTAAATATTCGCGTCGGTTATACGCGAAATATCCCTCAACAGACGCATAATCAAGTTAACAACGATTTTGTCGATAAGGCATAAAGAAGAGATAAACTCTCATAAAAATACATACATACAAATGAAAAGTATACACGATTAAAAAAAGCAAATAAAGCGCGGAAATTATTTTCAAATGTTATATCATCACTCTGTGTGTGTGTGCGCGCGCGCGCGCGCGCGCGTATGTATGCGTGTTTGTTTGTAGACACATATATTTTACATAGAATTTCCCTGAATTCTCTAACGAGACTTGCACGCGGTCGCGCGCGGAAGAGAGATTTTAATAAACGTTTGAACACAACTCCGCAACGAGATTTTAGCTAAAATATTTTTGCCAATATTTCTCTATCCTGGAAATAATTTAGACTCGATATCGTTCCATAAATATTTTTCTAAGATGCTGATGCGGAGCCGCAGTTTCACTGCCCTTTCCTCTCCTTCCGATTGTCCGCGTACCAATGATCATCACTCATTGTGATCAACGACGTGTACGAAACACACAAGCGGTGAATTTCACAAAGTTTCGTCTCTGCTACGGCGAATAAGAATGTTGAACTTTCGCCGCAATAGCCAAAAGATTTATCACGAACGAATCTTTCATCCTTGTAAAATATCAAGGATTTTTGCAACGCAACGTTTTCGAGACTTTTCGCTTCCGTTTTCGTTGCGCGCAGTAAACATAAAATTTATGGAGATTGATTGTGCCGTTTAATATCCCGTAAAAATTTTGGAATATAAATGTCGCGCCGCTTTAATCCTTATGCGGTCAGTTATTAGCAACATAAAAAGCGAGAGTCGATACTTTTAAATTACGTTAGATACATTCGACGTAAGAGAATCTGTTCTATTGCTTCTTGTTATTTCAACAAGATTATATAGTGCCGTTTTATTGCTGTGCTTTAAGTACATTGCTTATAATATTATTTGAATAATATTTCTCAAACTGCACATATTCTCAAAAGTATTTCAATATTTAATTATACTGTGTTGTCAGAGAGAGAGAAAGAGAGAGAGAGAGAGAGAGAGACAAAAGTAAATAAGTAAATAAATAAAAAGTTTATACAATTCTGAAAAGTAACAGAATAAAATTCTTGAAACAGGTTTGAAGCAATAGAAAGAATTATAATGAGAACTTGAACAGGAGTTGCTCGTAGAAAACGAGAGAACGTGCAAAATCAATAGAGAGCATTGTTTGACTACCTGTACTCACCGATCTCCGGTATGTTCCTGTCATGATCGTCCTCGGCTAAAAACTGCAACAGAAATGTTTTATAATTTTACATGGATATTTTCATATTTTAATTAATAACATACATAGATAAGACTATATACAATATATATCTATGCGAAAACTTTTGAATTTTGAACTATGTAAAAATTTATCATAACTTTGCATATATATTTATGTTTTTATAAATGTTTTCTGTACATGAGCTCGTGTGTTTTTTGGTTTTTATTTTTAGAATTAATGTAAAAATTATTATAATCTTATAAATAACTTTATTTGGTAACTGCAACTAATTTCATTTTTAAAATATATACTAGATTGGAATCGCGATTAATTAAACAAAACAAGAAAGTAAATGTACGGCGGTTGACGATTAAATAAGGTTGATGATTTCAGCAATTAAATTAAGCAACGACGACATCGTAAAATATATGCATAAGCGTCTTGAGACACGCTAAAACAACAAAACGAGAGGGGACGTACATATTATCCTATATATATATACATATATGTACAAAAAAAGAAGGTTCAGTCGTCCAGATGAAAGTTCTTCTTTTGCATCTTCTCCGAGCAGTCGTGCCAGTTATAGTCTTCTGCGCGAAATATAAACCAGGCTTCGCGGAAAATCGTGACTTTCCCGGGAAATAGAAACCGACGAAAGAGTATCCCACAATCTTTTATCGCGAGAGAATTTCTTAGGTAACCTCTTTCCATCGGGAGATGCTCGTGAAGAAGAGAAACGGCGAAGAGAGAAACTTCTTGAGAGAGAAGCCTCTTCCTTCCAGAGGTTAGACCTTCCGGGGGCTTAGGAAATCGATAAAACCCTTTCCTCGCCCTCCGGGCTTCTTGCAATTCTAGTCGATTTAGAGCTCGAGTCGTCTTCTCGCGCTCGAACGTTCGATTGGATCCAATAACATCGCATGTCAAAGACTGATTAAGGATATCATCTCGCTATTATCTCGCTATATCCGCACTTCTCGTATTGCTATATCGTTATCCATGATATTAAAACGTCTTCCGCTTTTTTCATGCTGACAGCTTTCTACTTGTCAAATTCTAAATACTGTTACATATATATTTTTGTTGATTGGACACAAAACAGTTTTTAGGTGTGTGTGTGTGTGTGTGTTTTGTAATATATTAAAACGAATCTTTCTTGTTATAAGGAATATTGCGCGTTAATCTCTTCGGATAAAAATAGAAGGACAGAAGAAAATATGACAAGAACAGAAAATTGACATCGTCGTGATTTATTTTTGCGTCAATGCATTGTCTTCATTGCGAAAGTTCTGTACATACAGGCCTTCGTAACGGCAACCTTTTTCTGTTCATAAGTTCTCGGCGCTCAAAACATCACCGGAAGAATTAATGGAAACTCACTTCGTTGTCCACTCACAAAAACTTTAAGTGAAATTGATAAATAGGAATTTGCGGAAATTCTCGCGAAACCTTGCTCCCATTTGATAAACTTCGCTCTGCGAATTTTGAAGCCAATCTACAAAACTTTTCGCTTATACAATGCTTTACAGATTCGTGTTGCACAGAAAGAAGTATCACAAGCAGGATGTTTTTTAAACTTTGTGGAACTCGCAGAAATATATTTATTGACAAACCCGAAGCTAACTTTTGTTTTACAACTTATATTTTTTCGTGGCTACGATGTCTCTTTTGATAATTTTGCTAAGAAACATTCTGTTTTCAAAGCTGAAACAACTTCTCATTAAAAATACTGAAATAAGAAACAAAATGTAACCGCCAAACAAAACAACACAACTGATTACACCTAAAGAAGACCCAAGTAAGGGTTGAAATATATTGCGTTTTTTGTAAGATTACGATTTCAAATGATTTATGTACCTTTCTAATTAAAATATATTTCTTTTTGTTCGTATTTAACCTTTGATATCATTTATATTTTATTGAAAACAACACAATTTCACACAACAAATAAATAAATAAATAACGCAAAATTTACGCGCGATTTTAAAGCAACTTAACGAAGCGCGTCCACATTCTTCAAGCTGTCATGACTTTTCTACCATGTGTGTGGGTTAGAGTAATAAAAACTTGTTCCTTTTATGTCGTTATCTATCAATATGACCGTGAAATCAACGACAGGCCACGTGGATTGCTCGAGTCTACAATGTTTGCCAACTCGTTGAATTTATCTCAATTCCATTAGTACGCCTATATTTAGACGTGTAGATCGACGTTTAGCGAGATTGCCATTTGTCACGGCCGCAACTCTTTTCTTTTTGGACGTTAATAAAATCGTGACATAAACAATTTTGATGTTGTTTTATTCCATTTAAAAGCCTGTTTGCCACGAACAATTCTCGACGTAAACAAATTAACACAAATCTGCTGTGCAAAGTTTTTTTTCCAAAACAGCTTCTTTTTTGCTATGGTAAAATATACTTATCTTTTATATTTTCTTTTGCAAAAACTTAATCTCGAGAAAAATAAATTTATTTGCTGAAGATTTAAATCAGAAGACGTGTGAGATAAGAGAGAGAGAGAGAGAGAGAGAGAGCAAAAGAATGTGTGTGTGTTTTTGTGTGGAATTGTCGTTTTTCTATTTTTTTTCTTTTACAAAGAAAGATGCGTATAACAAATGCAAAGTGGCTTTTTGAGTAGTTTACAAATTATAGATTACATATTTTAGTAGTTTACATGTATAAATAAGTGCAAAGAAAACTAAAGTTTTAGATTGAAGCACTGAATAGAGTCGGAAAAACTTTTCTGTCATAAGAAAACATTCCTGAAAAAATAGTTTAGTTTTTTCTGGAAGTACATTGGCTTACTAATGTACTTCAAGAAAGAAACGATAAAAACTCGATTTTGTAACTAAATTTATATAAGATATTTACAGATTTTCTGTGCAATACTTCCTGCACAAAATAACTGAGCTACATATATATATATATATATATATATATATATAAATTATATAATTATTAAAACGTCGTTAAACATTGTAATTGATAATATTCAAGGTTTGTATAAATATATGTATTTTTTTATGTGCTGGCGTTAATTATCGATGATTATATGAGAATTGTCTAATATCCCATACTTCTAAGTTTAATTAAATATTCTTGACGTTTTACAAACTTCTGACAGAGATGTCGAACGACAGCTAGATTGTGCACTAAAAAAGCCAGAATTTAATATCTAACTAACTGCTTGTTAAACTTTCAGATGACTTAAATATTCACAAAATAAACACATCAAAGCGAAATTTCGTTATTACTGACAATATATTAAAGAGAATAACAATAAATTGCAAAATTCAACCAGGCTTTATGTAAATATGTACGAGAGTTGTTCATCGTGCTGTTATCTCCCATATCCTACCGATGGTTGTAAGCAAAGTTGTTTTCTCGCAAAGTAACATCCTATAAATTCTCCTGGCTGCCTTATCATTCTTTATCTATCAGAGATGGCGAGTCGATAACACGAACAAAGACGCGAGCGAACGAAGAGATAAATGAGCGCAACTGCGCAAAATTCGATTTCCTTTGGTTTTGCGCATATGCTGGAAAGTTTCCGCGTAATGCGATAAATGTGTAAAACGGGAGAAAGGCGAGCTCAGTACTGCGTTTATATGTCGTCATTATACCGATTGAATGAAGCTTCGATTAAATCGCACGGAAACTCAGGACTCATTGATTAAAGCGACAACGAGGGAAGGAGGGAGAGAGAGAGAGAGAGAGAGAGAGCCCGAACATTGCCGCCGCGAATATACCTACTTTATCAAATTTACATACATGAATGTAAAACGCCAATCGAAAGACTTGTGACGTCGCAAATTATTCGATTAACTTCTGTAAAAAATTATAGGTTGCTTTAAATCTGACGACCAAATTTGAAGTAAAACATTTTGCGTGTAATTGATAGTGTACGTTGAGAAGCAACAATATCGAAATTTTTCTTCTTCATTCTTTTCGGACTTCTAATTTTTTTGTTTTTTAATATGATTTTTTGTATCGTTTGTCAAGCTGTCGATTCCGATGAAGAAAACGCTGATGACGACGCAGATCTCTGAACTGACAGATTATCGTATAGATAATTAAGTGTTCCGAGTAGAGATACAAATAACATACATACTCGATTTTCATCTCACTATTGATACGCGAAGATAGAAAACAAATTCAAGACTAATGACTCAAATTGCAACTTCATCTCGGAATATGTTTTGAAAAACTTGTATTAATTATATTAGAGGAACAAGATACGCGGGAGAAAATATGCGCAGATGAAACGAGAAAGTCCAACTTGTAGAATATATTTGTCGCAATTGTCAGTCATTTTCCGAAAGAGATTTGCCACGATGACTGCGACATGCGTTAAGTACGTGTAAAACCATCATGGCAATCCGCAAATATCAAAGGAAAGATGCATCCTACCCTCGATCCTGATTTCTCCCGCGTCCTCGTGCGAGATTTCTCAGGAATGTAGGCTTTTACGACTCTCAGCGCGGAAACTCGAAGGATCTCGGCATCGCTGAGATACGACGGGAAACACGAGATCTCTCGTGAACTTTCATCCACAACCGTGCGCTATCTTCACGCGAATCGTCGAAGCGAAAGTTCACTTTACGACGCTTTATCACTTTGCTTTCGTGTCATTTCTCGTTTCGTTTCGTTTTATGTTACTTCTTTTTTGTTTGATAAAGCGTTACTAGTTCGAGTAACTAGCGCTACGAGTAAAAAGGTTTTTCCCGATTTGTTAATTTTCCATTATTTATTTCATTCGTGTGTTGTGTAGTTTTGCAAAATGAACAAATATTAGGGAAAAAATAGCATTGTCCAAAAGAAACAAAATGTTGATTCTTTGAAAAAATTATAACAAACATAAACTTTCTCAACACCGCAATCGATCGAACATACATTAAATACGACTTTATGGAAATAAATATTCAACCTGAATTGCTAATTTGTTAAAATTGGTTTTTTACATATGTGACCTATGTTCACTGGAAAAACTTCCTTCATTATTTTTTCTCTCGAACATTTCTGTTCAAATATAAAGAACAAAAAGAAGAAAATCCGTAGAACGTTAAACAAAGAAACGCCACGAACTATAAGGATAAACTTCTTCAGTACACATTTGCGACACGGCGCCGTCGCGAATGTGCACTACGCCAGTGACAAAAGAGAATGGACCAAAAGTATGGCGGCGACAGTTTTTATAGTTTTTCCTCAGCGCAAGCTTCCTCGCCGATCGCGGTAATACAACGACTGACTCAAACTCGTGGAAAAATGCCAATGTGCACCTCGCACTCGCCGCTATAAATCACGCATTACCGTAACGACCAGTTTTAGCGTTCGGTATTTGAGCCGATAAAGGCTGCAAAGACAGAAACGAGAACGCACGAAGAGAAGTTATATTGTCGCGGTGATATTTGCCAGCAGTATCGGACGGTACAACATCGTTTGTTTCAACGGGCACTAGTCCGAATTGGGAATCAATGGCGTGTACTTGTCGAAGATATGTCTACGCGATGGAAAATGTAAATTCATCGCGTCCCAGCTGGAACGACAAACTATCGATCAGCCAATTTCCGGTGTGAAAATTAATGGGCTTGTTTGCGCGAGCTCCGGTTCTCCCGGTCTTATTGCGTGGTAAATATACAGGCTGTTTCTGAGTAAAAGTACTTCCGGTCGACTTTTCGCTAATCAGGATTTTCCACTCAGGAAGGTTTACGAAGCTCCACAATTTGCGTTGAAAAAAAAAATACATGTATTGCACAAAGAGCCGAGAATTCTCGAATTTTTTATTACGATTTGTTCTATAAATAGAGAAAAATTCCATTACACTATATAAACAAGCAAAAATGATACAAGTAAAGAGCCTATTACTACGCAAAATATAAGGGCGCGCAATCTACACCGCGATAAAAAAGTGAACTTTACTGCGTAAAAATCTCTCTTTTCTCTCTCTCTCTCTCTCTCTCTCTCTAAAGTATTTTATGTACATCCGATCTAACTTAAAAAATCCTACTATATTATATATATATATGCGTGAAAAGCAAGTCAAGCGTTGAATTTAGCGCTTAATTAAAAAAATAATACTATCTACGATATTTCAGAAAATTATGAGAATTTTAATTTTATAACTGATCGCAATACAAAACGCATTGAAACGTTATGGCCACAGGCAAAAAGCAAGATTTAAGAAGTTTACAGTAAACCATACATTAAGTAGTAACACAAGTTGATGCCGCGGGCGCCACGAGAGAAATGACGAAATATTTCCGACTATTTATAAGCCGTGCGGCCGTAGCTTGGTTGGTAGAGATCGACGAATTAGGAGTAAAGCGAGTATCGAAATACCAATGTCAGTTGTAATATACGAAAAGCTTGCGGCATTATATAACTCTTTCAGCGGGCTATTCGATATTGCGTTTATACTTGACATTTGATACTCAAATTAAAAACTGAAAAAAAGAAGTAGAATAACATTTTCTTAAAGCGGATTACGCAGATAACTATTTTCATTACGAAGATAATTTAACAGTAAGAGTAATTTAAACTACGCGGCTGTAAGATCATATCGGAGTTTATTTGCGGAAATAATCTCTTTTTTTCAGAGCTGCGCGACAATTTTTCATTCTGCCTTTCTCATTCGCATGCCGTAAATGAATTTATTGCATTAAAGAGCTTGGCGATAATATTGTAGAAACAATGCGCGCAAGAGAAAAAGCATATTAATCGTCAACGATTTAGCGTGTCATTCGAGCGTTCGTTTGCGACGTCGAGTTTTACGATCGCTAATCGTATTAGTGTCGGAACGTTAATGCCTGTTTTTTAATGGAATTCATGGTAAATCCGATTAACGACAATTCCCTATAGACATCGAAAATTGTTAAAGAATACTCGAGATTTCAAATTCTCATGTGCATTGCCGTCATTTTACTCGCTCTTTTTTTAACGTGAAACTGAACTATCTAGGAAGAAGTATAAATAATGTCGAGTATTTGATGTGTGTGTGTGTGTGTTTTCGTTAAATTTGTTGCGTACGAGTTTTGCATCTATGCCAAGTTCAAAAATAGAAAAAAAAAGGAAAAAAACAACTTACTTTTTAACGTTACATTATATATGTATGTAGTGTATAGTTATTGTAACTCACAATTAGTTTTATCCATAAAGAAAAGTTATTTTTATGTATTTTACACGCACTTCTCAAAATATGACATATACACACACAAAGATAATACACATTATAAATTGTGGAAATTTGCTTTCTCTACAAAAAAGATATAATTTAAAAAATAATTTAAGGCTATAAGTACGTTAGAATACGTACGTGTAATATTCATTTATTTTATATAATGCGAAATTATATTATCTTGAGAAAGTTAAATAATTTTGAATACAAGCATAAAAGACATATACATATCATATTTTTCTACATATGAAAGTTTCTGTAAAATGATTCGCGACAAAAAAACGAATATTGCGAGTATGGCCGCAGTATCTGGAGTTACGTTTCTGATTTATCAAATCAAGAAGCAGAAAGTGCAAACAAACAAAGTTGACTTTCTCAGACGCGAGAAAGAAAATTCTTCGCAGCGTTTTCGCGTTCCCGAAAGCTTTGCGAGAAACTTTTCCTGTGAAAGTTACGTGCCATTCGCAAGTACATCTGTGATTTCCGCGGAAGCACGTGTAAAGCAATTTTTTTGCCCTGGTCATTTAATATTCACTACGATGTGGAATTGTGCAAATTACACAATTTGTTAAGACGCGTCCCGCAGAGTTAGTTCCGTAACTGCAAAATGCACATTGTATTTCCTACTAGTACCTAAGTCTATATAAATTAATGTTGCTTAGTCATAAACAGATTATGTTCTTGCTAAAACATTACTGTATACATTTCTCAACTATTATATACACACATGTGGTAAACAAAATTGATATAACTATATATACCAGTTCAACGTACCTTTCATGAATTCTTTGAATTCGCGTTGAGAAAATTAAAAAAAAAAGTATAATCTACTTTCGTAAATTTAAAATAAAACTCAGATACAAATTATATCTACTTTTTATATGTAACTAATTTTTATACATGTATCTCTAAATTTTGAAATACAGTTCCTGCTGATAGAAATGCAGCTATTGACGACACAGAAGAATGATTTCACCAAAAATATAAGTCGCATCTTTGCGATTTTCACGAAAACGCGAACTTAATAAAAGCTCAATCGAATGCCGAAAGTAAATGGAAAATACGAGCATAATCGCGCGCGAAATGTCGGCGCATAGGAGCTTTTTATCCTCACACGCAAGTTCCATATATGTTTTTGAAAATAAGTTATTGCATAGAACTTTCACGGATTCATTTCGCGTAACGGCCAGGACGCGTTAAAGAAAAGCGACTGCGGAGAAACACGCAAGAAACTGCAACTTATATGCTCTCCCACGACTGCTTGTATCACGCCTCGAGAGAGTTCCCTAGAAAACGCTCGGTGCTTTTCTTTTCATGAGTCTGTCGCGAATAAATCATCATTCCTAGCGATAATCACGCTCCAATGTTGAATGAGCGTTGAAAAACCAAACATAGAGTAGCAGATACAGATCTTTTTCCAGCTGTACGTTCTTCGATTTCCACGTGATCCATGTGTTTGTTAATCCGGATACTTGATCTCTTTCCACGTACACATGTGATTAATTAACACACGCGATAAGCAAAGAAAATTTAATTGTTCGATCAAGTATAGAAGAAACTTATATATGTATATATGTATATATATAGTGTGTATGGATATCACTAAGTATAAATGTAAGACTAAAGTAAAAGAGAGAGAGAGAGAGAGAGAGAAAGAAAGAAAGAAAGAGAAAAGATTTATGATTATTTAGAAATACTAAACGCGACTCTCAATTATGAGAATTGAGGAATAAAGTGCAAAGATTGAGAAAACAAATCACAAAAGCGTTTTTAAAGCGTGACATAAGTAAGCGTGACGTAAGTGTTATGTTCGATCCTAAATAGGATCGAATTTCAAATGTTCTCTTTTCCAATCACAAGAGTGAT
Organism: Pseudomyrmex flavicornis; assembly: GCA_014825475.1. NCBI lineage: Eukaryota > Metazoa > Arthropoda > Insecta > Hymenoptera > Formicidae > Pseudomyrmex > Pseudomyrmex flavicornis. The sequence continues at coordinate 31,161 of QVNW01000142.1, read as the reverse complement.
GTCGCCGAATCTAATTTTCTGTCGCTATCCTTTGTTCCTTTGCCATTCTGCGCGACGTGAAATGCATTAAAAGAGTATTCTGCTTTCCTGCGACATGTTTATTCCTTTTGTCCTCCTCCGCAAAAAAAAGGTTGAGAAGAAATAGGTACTTTGAAAATATTTGCAACGGAAGCTTGCAACTTTGAGCGCGAAGCGCTTTTTTCTATTTCTCTCCTTTCTCGTTTTCTTTCATCTTATTCTCTGTAAAATTTCGCATTAATTTCACGCGCTGAGATTATATTTTGTGTTTCTCTGTACTTTCGAGAAGAAGCTGTATCACGAGCGGATGAGAAGATAGATATGAATTTTACTAGAAAGAGGCGAGAATGTTCCTACCATTTCTTCTCGGAAGCGAAAGCAAGCTGGTAATCCACCATGACTAAAGATCCGGCGTCGTAGATGTATATACTTCGCGTGCGCGACAAATTAACGTGAATATGCTTCTGCAACATGAGACTTGAACATCAAGAGTTCGCGGAAGATGAGTATGTATCGTGTGCTAAGTGAGCGGGACAATAATAAAATTGCGAAACATATATATTGCTGCAACATTTTGCAGTATTCTGAAAGAACAGATCAAATTTGCATATTCCGTTTTATTGTCAACGTATGTATATATATATATATATATATATATATGTTATGACACATGACTTTCATACGCTTTCTTGACAGATGTGTACTCCAATTTTTTAACGTCATGGTGATAATAATAATATGTATGTAAGTTTTAATGGTCCAATACTGGCACAGTATTGACAACCGGTACTGAGATACTGGCGGAATACACTAACTGTCCAATTACGACACAGATATCATCTCGAATGTCTTTCATTATTCGCTGTAAAACAGCATAAACTGATGCTCTTTGCGTCATTATAATGATTTGTTGACGAAATAAGAAACGAAATTGCAGTATTATATTCTGTCGTTACAAAGTTCTATCCAAAAAGCTTTTATTTTGTGTATTTTATTTATTTTCCCATGAAGAATCACACACTGCCAACACATATTTCGTAGGATACTCCGTAAGTGAGATATATATGTTCCGCATCGAGATATGCGTTCCTTTGGAATTCTCATTCTTGTGTCGAGTACGTATACCACCTATTGCCAGGTGCAATCTTTGAAATTCGCAAGATCAAGAGAGACAGAAATAGATAGATAGATAGACAGACAGATAGAGAGAAAGAGAGAGAGAGAGAGAGAGAGAGAGAGAGAGAGAGAGAGAGATCCGATTAGTATCCGATGCAACTTTTCGTTCTGCTAAAAATAATTGACGAGATAAGAAAGATTGAGAAACTCAAAAGCGTAAGTTGCCTTTGATACAATTGCTACAATTTTATTGTCGAAAAGTGCACAGAAAAGTGTTTGCATCCGCAGTCATCATATATGTAATTTCATACTTATAGAAAAAATATTATATATTATCATATTTAATATATGATATTATATATTATAATGTCATATATTAAAGTGAGATAAAGCTTTAATTTGCATTAGCAACAGTTAAATGAAATTAATTTTTGATGTCACTTTTTCATCTTTGGAACATAACGCGGCGTATGTTGACTCGAGTAAGTTTTTATTTATTTATTAATTTTTTTTACTTTTTTTTATATTATGCATATATTCATTTATGTCTTTTTTTTACGTGTTGTTAGGTCAGAATATATTCTCTATATTTTATGACAAACATCGTAGCCTTCTTTTACCACTCTTGTCGATATTCATGCCTTCAGTGTGTCGATACTGGATAGGCACGTGCATTCACACGGGTGAAACAAATGTATGACGAAAATAGAATCGTGAAATTGACGAAACGAGAGATTTCCATTTTCTCCGGATTGAACAGCGCGACTACCTAGGAGAGTTTTCCGATCTTGAATTAAATTCCTATTTCTCTGCAAAATCAACCGTAGTTTTTTGTTGCAACCAAAAAAGGCATGTCAACTGAATTATATTATAAAAACTTACACTTAAAAAAAGGAGTGTCTTTTATTCTTTTTTTTTATTTTAAATTAAAATCAAACTTTTTTACAAAGTAAAACAGTAACTATCGATCTACATTACGTGTGGGAGAAATTTTAAAATATAAAAATAATGAGAGGTATTGTGGAATATGGATAAAAAGCGTAGAGAGAAAAGAAGATCGTTAAAAATTTGAGATTAGCTAGTTTTAAGTAAAGAACTGTTGTTTTAGAGTAAAATCATGTGTGATGAGTTATAATTGTGAATTGAGCTATAATTGTAAACCAAGTCAATTTCTGAGTTGTAGAGCAGAAATAAATAAACTGAAATATAGTCATTATGCTATTACATACGAACAGAATTACACTATGACGAACAATGAAGAGCGCAAACGAACAAAAGAGACTTTATAGCGAATAAAAAAAATCTGGAAAAAATTCAATAATTCGTGATACTATAATATCTCTTCTTTTCGCGCGTTGTCACCTTTCGGCCGCAATTTAAATTCGTTAGGAATCGTTATATTGTTCATAAATATCGCTCAAGTTTCAGGGTGAGAACATTTTGAAAATTATTTTTCGAAATCCTGCAATTCTATACGGAAGAGAAAAAAACAATAAGAAACTCTTGTATAACGGTTTGTATTGATGCAATTAGCGATTGATCGTTCGTGATAAAAGATGATTTCGAAGATCGACCGAAACAAATGATGCGACTCGTCGAACATATCTGGACCTTGATGACAGAGAAATCGACCGCGGGTGAGTAGAGAGAATCAATGAGGATGGCGACGCCCGTCCGGGTCGCCGCCGATGCCTGGCTATGCGTCGCGACGCTCTTCGAGTTTCGTCACGACATTCAATGCGCAAACATTCGCGTCGTAGTGTTTCTTAGAAAAAAGAGAAAAATCAACGACAAGTGAATGATCAAGTTGGTATTGACCCGGTGAAATTACGCGGCTCGTGCGCGAGATACACAAATATATCCGCGGATAAAACGCGGCTAATTCGTAGTCGAAGCAAAATTGACTAGTGGATCGAAAAGATGTGGAATCGATTATGATAATGTCCCGCATATGGCTTATCAAAGTTTGTGCGCGCACGCACGCACAAAAGAGATGAGTCTGTATATACATGTATGTATATACTTCATTTATATTTGCCATCGAGCGTGTTGCGTTCTAATCTGTATTCGCATGGAGTCGCGATGGAAATTGCACGCATGCAAATTGGCAAGATAGCCACGCGAGCGCAATGATATCCATTCGACGCATGACAAGTTCGTATATCGGTAGTATATAGAGACGCAGTGAGTCTCTCATATGGAAACGAGATAGCGCGGATAATGAGAGATGCGCCGATCTTGCGTCATACTTTATTCATCGGTCACTGATTGTTTCTGCTAATTGCGAGCTTGTGTTCGCAACTCCTAATTCCGTGCGCGAATATTATTATATTACAAATGAATGTCGCACATGACAAATGCAGGATTATATGATTGATTTTAAAAGTTGTATGTGTATCGTTAAAATTGCGAAAGGATTATTGTTGTTGTAACAGCGAAAACGTTCTCGGATCGTTCAACGGTACTAAAAGCCGCTCGCAACGCTCTAGATGACCCGAATAATTAAGTGGCCGGATAACCCCGATTTCGCATCCGATGAAGAACTATGGAAATAAGATAATAAGAGATTTTCAGGTGAAGGACTCCCCAAATCAAAAAATGGAGAGAATCGTGCGACGTTTAAAGGAGAATTAAAGCAAAAGTCGTTTCAAAGAGAACTCGGACGGCTTCTAGAAATGTAGGTGCGGTTAAACTTTAACGAGAATTTTTTACTTGCCGGTTTGCAATTATGACACGAAAGATTTCTCGAAAAGAAATTTTTTTTGCGTTCACAAAGACGTAATTATGACATATATAACGCCGATCAATCCTTATTCGTTTACTCTGTGCTTTTTTCTAACATAAGAAGCCTGCACATTCTTTTTTTTTTTTTTTTTTTCTAATTAACATGTTCCGATTTTAATACGTTTTTGTTATTTGGCGCATTTTTAATCATATACTATATCATTGTGTTTTCTTTATTCGTTTTCTAGTATAAGCGTGAAGTCTTATCTTACTTATTTTCGTCGGTACAATTTCCTCAGTCTTTTGAAAAGTTTGTGTTCCATTATGGAAAATGTCGTTCTCTGTAATTTAGCTATAGCAGTTATTTTTAATGAGATTGCAAGGTACATAATTTGTTCTTTCTTTACTCTTTCTCACAAAAAAAAACCAATTTCTCTTTTACAGAATTATATATAAAAATTCGTCACAGCTTCAGAAAAAATTGTTAGTGTCGTCTATTTTATTATTAGTAAGTCCTTTCGGCATCAATTAAATAGATGCATGCACAATTAAATTTCAGAAAAGTTTTTTTTCAAAACTTTTGTTTTTGCGCTAATCTTTTTTATTTCTAAGATAAAATTTATCTATGGAAATTATTTTCTATGTAAATTTCTTCTTTATCTTACTCTTTAGCGAGGTGCCAAAAGGATTTATTCGGGAATTAAATCAGCATCGCGTATTAAATTCAAACATTCCAGTCACGCGGTGTACACGTGCGGAATTTCAAAAGAGAAATAATCCTTAAATGAACATTTTTACCGGAAACGTCTATATATATAGATCTTTGGATTCGCACAAACATGTCGAAATCGATGAAACGTATATCTCGGCAAGATTGACGTGCGCATGCAAATAAACGAATCAACGTATGCGCAATTCCGCCACCGATTATCTTAAGAGCGCGTTTTCAATAAATCAAGGCTTTGCCATTTCCATTACTTATTTTGGTAGTTTCCGATTTTACTTCCGCGTTCGTGCCTGGAATTCTCACACATATTCCGCGAGACTAGGCTGTCTTGTTAAAATTTAAAGCGCGCATGTAGAAGTTACGAGAAAACGATTCGCGACACAAAAATATAGAGAAATATGCGGTGATATACAAAGAGACATATATATATATATCTCTTGTACGTACTGACAAAACTAAATTTCTCGCCGAGATCGATATATCTCACTTCATAGCACATTAAGAATTGCTACATTTTCCGAAAGAAACGTAACCGTTTAGAAACACATTGAATTCTCTGGAGATTTGTGGACATTACTCTATATATATTATCGAAACTTTTATCATTGCTGTACATATGAGCGCTTCTACTTTATTAATATTTCCAATAAAATTCAGTCATTATTTTTTTACAAAGATATACCAATTAAAAGTGATAAAACGTTAGAATAGTTCTCGTACATTTTCATGAGAATAAATAACAAGAATATTGTCCTTTAATCGACTCCTATCTTAATGAATTTAAAAATAAAGATAAAAGTTTTAAAGTTTAATGGCCGGGGAAATAATTAATGCGAGAAGTAAAAAGTTTACAATAATCAAGTTGAAACAATAACCTTTTTTGATGCTGTTTTTTGTTTCTAAGGAAAAAGTCAATTTCGAGAGTTCGTTAAAGAATTCGCACAGTTTGAAAGTGATGCGATAAATCTTGAGAGCACGATATACATCACTTTAAGTATCGTATTTGTTTTTTTTTATCCAAATATATTCTTTGATCGATTTAGAACATACCAACATTTTTTTCGCACAAACTGTTTTAACTATTTAATTTTATGAACATCTTTCAAACTTAATCTTCTTGAAAAGAAAGAATACAAATGTCACAGTAAAATATAGTTTCTTTTTCTCTCGATTTGAAAAATTGAGCGAAGAATAAGACTTTCTAATTGCGCCTTTTTTCAAATCTCTTAAATCCACAGAATTCCTTTCTTTTCAATTTTCAATCTTTTTTCAGATTTTAAATTTTACATATTTATTAATTGGATTTCTCTTTGAGAATGAAATCTAAAGCATTTAGCTAGAAAAAACAATTAGAGAAAATATTTATTCGAGGAAACAATAACTCGTTATGATTCCAAGCTTTTCGTGAATCTCCACGCCTTGTTATATCACCTTATTCGGCGTCTCTCGAGAGCGATATTGTATAGGCGTGTAACGGAAAGCAAAGGTAATTAGATGACAGAGGCTTAAAATTTATGTGACTCGCGATTCCCAGTGCGTGCACGTCGTGTGTTCGCCAGTGGGAAATGATATTTATCTCAGCAACGTTGGCGCCCACGGAAAACGCGCGTGCATCGCGACAGAAAATTAGCGCGATGTAATTAGTATTCGTAGCGTCGTCTCTATTTGCGCATAGATAGAGAATTTCGAACCAACAATGTTAAAAATTTAAGTATTGTCACACACGTTCTGCAATAATATACAAATTTTAAAGTAAATTCTAAAATAACTTTTTTTAAATTTATTGTAAATTTTAATTAAGACATCTTTTATATCATATAAAATTGTAACTTAAACGATTCACTTTTATTCACTTTTGTCTTCTAAATTTCTATCAAGATATATCATATATTTCTTTTTATTTCATTTTTCTAATAACGATATATCTTTAATGTAGCTGTGTAAAATTCCTTTACTTGACATCGAACACTAACATTGGTCTTGTGGAATCTCTAGTTCAGATATTCGGAACTCGAACTTCTCCTGACAATCTACATGACAATAGGAACATTCACCGACTGACACTGTTCAAAGTTAATTTAACTTTCTCCGACACTTCACGGTAGCATTACCCTTGTTACCACTGGTTGATTCGACTAACTCCTTCTCGCCATATGAGATTCGTTTGCGAGATTAGTTTTTCTGTCACGTGTACATATACCAGAAGAGGCAACACCAAACGAAAAAAAACGCAAAAAAAAAAAAAAAAAAACAACGCGTGAATACATCAAGAGTCACAGTTTCGAAAGTTGGATGAAGACAAACATTAACTAAGTTGAGCTCCACAAAATTGCCCGTATGGGAAATTTTGGAAAAAACTGCACTTATGAACGCGCGATCTAACAGCGCGATCTAAGTCGTAAACGTCACGGCTACCGATGTTCTTTTTTTGTCTTTTCTATTTTCCATGTTTCTCTTACCGAATAAAACATTCAAGCACAGAATATTTGTGCGCAAAGTTAATTTTTTTTTTTTGTGCAGTTACAATAGATTTCCAAAGAAAAACTGCGTTTCCTTGCATGCGCATTATTGTTTTGCTTCGCGAATGATAATGACTGCCATAATTGCTCTTTAGATAGTTGAAAAGTTCATTAGCTGCGTGCTCTCTCATTAAGTTTATCGCATGCCGTCTTTATTTTTCAAGTAACTTACGCAGAAAATAATCAATAATCACGATTATGTCATTTGAATATCTCTGTAAACCAATTATTAATTAACACGCGTCTACATATCTTGTTGAGATATGTATTATCAAAAGATTATTATTATTCAGTTTAACACGTTTCACTCTTCTTTGTACCATATAATCAATATATGTTAATTAATTTATGTAAAATAAATATATATATCATGTATTATACATATGTATTATATATACGTATGTGTGTGTGCGTATGTATAGTGTAACGATGAAATACTATTGAAATATAATTAATAATTATATTGTAATAGAATATATTTATATCAAAATTACTGAACAAGCAAATGAAGATTTCAAGTGATATTATAAAAACGAGACAAATATTTCTGGAATTTAGTAATTTTCAGATTCAAACAACTTGCTGCAGGGATGCAAATTATAATAATATCATTTTGATGAGACATAATACCGGAAGATTACATGATGATTCCGCGGAGGCTAATAAAACACATTGTAATATTGATTGTTACAATTTCTACAACATTAATTGCTAATAATTTAAAGTTGCCATTAACCATTCGTTCTTGAACAAAGTTAGTGCCGTGCAGCTAAAAAAAAATTCGTTAAAACTTGATGTTGACGTAAAAGCTAAACGTTTTGCTCGTGACACATTTTTTTAACATCAATACATGGCAACATTGAATGAATAAAATTCAAGGAAATGCAAAACTTAAAGTATTTTAAATTAAGACCTGTTTTAGTGACTTACTTCCACTTGAACTTCTATTTAACTTATTTATTCCTAACGCTAACTGTGTTTTTATCAGAAGAAAAAAAGAGCATCTTCTATTTGTCATTATATATATATATATATTTTCTCCGAAAGAAAGACGGATGACTTAAATAAAAGAAACCAAATTCGATTTATCCTACTCCACAAAAAATATAATTAGATGTCTGTTAGAAACTTTTTCCTATATCTTCTGTATTTTGTTCCTTCTTTTGAAACATAATGAATGTGAAAATTGTTTCTGTTAATTGTCATTAACTTGTAATTAATCAATTTAAATTGATTAAGATAAGAATGTTTCCTGTTTTATTTATTCCCGTTTTGTCCAAATATTTCGCAAATATTCAACTTGACTTAACACATGCACATGCTTTGTGTGAATAGTGATCATATATAACTTTTCACTGAAGTGGAAACATGAAAAGTTTCATGTAAGTTTGACGTAAATTTTATAGCGATCATGGAACTTTTTAAGACGCGCAGGAATGTAAGAATTTTGATATGAAAATTAATAGCAGAAACATTCTGTACAGTAAAAAAGAAATGCTTCTGAGCTGAAAATGATTACTAGTTTTTGTTTTCTTGTCTATATGCAGCGTTTTGCAGACAAAATGAGTGATTCGTTCAAAGGAAAATCGCTTCGCACATACATTCGACGCGAGAGAAGCGGAAAACAGACAGAGAAAAAGAGTGAGTGAGCAAGTGAATGTATGAGTGAGAGAAAGAGAGAGAGAGAGAGAGAGAGAGAGAGAGAAGGAGAGAGAGAGTGAAAATATGCGCAACGTTACGTGATTTCTGCTTGATAGCGCAACAAACGCGCGTTGCGACAACGCTACTGACCTTGACTTTCCGACATCTCCGAGCAGCGATAGATCTTGACTGTCTCCTGAGTGCCTCCAGAGGAACGCGTTGTTTTCAGGATCTGCGTCAACGAATGCACTTCCACGGCGCGATGGTACTATTACCACTTTGTCTTCTTTTTTTGCTTTGCGTTAACTTTAAATTAGTTACCGAGTTCTCACTATCGCGCGACTGATCGATCGATCGAGATCTCGCGAAACGGAGAGGAAGAACGGTCACTGAAACATACGGAAAATATGCGGAATACACGGAATTTACGCAGCGACGGTACCGATTGCGATTGACGGCGATAGTTACGGTACATTCGATTTGACGCGGACACGATTAAAATACACTTGGATGAATTTTTGTTCTTTCTTTCGCGTACAACACGACAAATCACACACGGCGAAGGTTGGGCGGTGACTGGAGCGCGAGGATCCCAGTATCTCGACGTTCTCCCTCTTGCGGCGTCGCTTTCACCCTCTTCTCCCATCCCTACTTGCTACCGATATCATGCGGACGGTTAGATAAGGTCTTTCAGAAATTCCCGCATTTGTTTTGTTTTGTTTTGTTTTTTTTTTTTTTGTTCTTCAATTTTACCGCTATGCTCTACGATCAACAGGAGGAGATCGGAAGATTTTCTTTTTGATTTTCTCGGCTGCTTTTCCTGAAAAAAATTTCTTTTTAATTTCTTTTTTATTATCTTAGCTACGTTTACTGGATATGCATAACTTGAGTTCTTAATTCTCAACAGATATCGAGACAGTGTTGCAAATGACAACAAAAACTAAATTTTCTGTAACACGAAACAACATATATTCTATATATACAAACCTTTATTAAATGTTCATTAAATGTTATGTCTGTGTACTATCATGTGTACTATCAAGCTATGTGTACTATCATAATAACATCTCACTCTTCACATATATAATTTTTTATATAATAAAATATTATAGAATTTGAAAGAAATTTAAAGTGATATCTCTCAATGATTTGATCGGCCTGATAGTCTCTTGATACGATCGATTCACAATCTCTTCCTGATCCGAATCTAGAGAAATTTTTATTAATTCGATTTCAACATCGGTTTTCACTCAGCCAAACTATCGACTGAATATTTACCCGATATATGCAATAACTATATGAATTATGTATATAAATTTTCAAATAGGGAATGAATGGCCGATACGAGTATTAAATACGAGATGGTCATGTATGATATATGTATTTAATAAAACATTTTTGAAAACAAACGTTTCGTAAAAATTACAAACAAAATTATATAAATTTTATTGTAACTACAGTGATTTTTCAAATAATCTAACAGAAACCAGAGAAAAGACTGATAATGAGAGCAGCCACGGCATCTAATTTAGCTGTTATCGCTTTTCCTGTTTCCCAACGCTATGTCTGTCTCAATGTGCACGGTGGTGCACATTGGCAACTACGTAACCATGTCCACGAGGTTTGTCGGTAAGTACGCTTACGTCGGTTTATTCTTTATTTTCCAGTTAATGTTTCCCGGGATGACAATTAATGTTAAAATTACATTAATGTCAAAAAAATAATTACAGCATATGTGTTAATAGAAAAATTGTTTACGTACTTTTATTGTTTTTTTTTTTATGTATATATACTCTGTATGACAAAGAATGTTTGATTCAGAATTTAGCTCATCAAAACGCGGGTAAGTAAAAGGTTAGAAAGTCTTGAGTATGTTATTATTGGATAAAACAACAACAACAAAAATTTTTCTTATATATAGAGAACATCATATTATCTTTCAAGAATATAATGATTTCGTTGAAGAGCTTAAACGAGAGTTGGAAGCTTGTAAGGTAAGTTATTACAACTGTTTACTGTGATACATTCTTTCTTTCAGTCTACAATATTTACAATTATTTATTACATGTACCAATAACTCTACATAACGTGTGAATTTTTCTTTATAGACAGAGCAAAATGACATCCGTTGTGAATTACAAGCTTTATATAGTGACAATAAAAATAGTAGTGATGCCATACGAGAATATATCTCACGTGTTCATTTGGAAGAGTGTAGCAATGAAGATGTGCGTGATAAAATAATCACAAATTTGAAGGAACGCATTGCAGTCTTACAAATGGAAAAAGATTCTGCAGTCCAGCTGTGGCAAGTATCAATGAAAGCAATAGGTGCTCTGGAGCAGGAATTAAAAACACATGTGAAAGATAACAAAGATGTAAAGTATTATGAAGAACAACTGAAAGATGTCAGACAATCATATTCAGAAGCAATAAAGGCTTTGGAGAGCAAATTGCTTCAGACTAAGGAAAATTTTGCAAAACAACAATCTCTGTGGACAACAAGTAAAGAAACAATAGAAACTTTAAAACGAGAAAAACATGACATGACAAAGAGATTTGAAGAATTCCAACAAAATGCTCAGCAGAAAGGTCAGTTATATAATTAGTAATTTGTAACATGTAAATGATATAGTATGCCAATAACTTTATTTCAAAGATAGGAATAGTCAGCAGATGATACAATCGTTAATGGAAGAATTGTCTGCCGCTAAGGCGGAAATACATAGAATAAGTTATTTAAAGACAGACTTGGAGACGAAATTAAATGAGAGCAAAAAAGTTGCACATAGTATTTTGACGAAGAATGAAGAAACGAAATGCAAAATGGCTGAAGCTCTCGATCTGATAGAATCCGCGGTAAAAGAGAAAGATTTTGTGCTTCAAAGAGAAGCGCAGGTTGTAGAGCAAAATGCCAGGCTTGAGGCTCGATTAGCTTCCATCACCGAAGAACACATCGTAAAGATGCGGGAGGAGATTGCAAAGTTGAGAGAAGCTCACGAACATAACGTGAAGAAATATTTATTAGAAATCAAATCGCTGAAATCAGAATTGCGGGAGAAAATGACGCTATTGGATAGATCGCAGAAAGAGAATAAATTGGAAGAGGAATTGATAAAAGTGCGCCGGGACTCGGAAGATTTATTGGAGAAATCAGCCGCCACGATTCTGAACTTCGAACAAACATTAAAACAGACAGACTCCAAATTGGAAGCCTGCAACGAAACATGCAAGAAACAATATAATTTAGAAATGCAACAGTTACGAGAGAAAATTGTCATTCTAGAGGAAAAGTTAACAGCTTCGAACGAGAAGTTGAAGCAAATTCAACAACAAAATCCTCCAGATGTGCGAGATCACGTAAAATTAGCCGATGAAAGAACAAAGAACGCGATCGATCGCTATGTTAATTTGGAAAGTCAATTGATTAAAGCGACAGATGATAAGAAATCTCTAACAACGGAATTCAAGTCATTACAGTCGGCTCTCGATCGCGAGATATACAAAAGAGATTACGAACGGCACACGTTGGAGAATAAAATCCGCGAATTAGAAACAAATTTTCATAAGTCAAACGTAACGGAAAATAAATCAAGCGCTAATGTTCTAATACCTGTTTCCTCTAAGCATCGAGCAGACACAGTGAACAAGCATATGTTGGACATACGGTAAATATAAATTTTATTCTTCAATGTTTATATATATATATATGTATATATATTTATACATAAGTTATATACATATATGTAGATGTGCTTAAAAGTTGCTAGATTTTCAGAGTTGAAAATATGAATCACAATTGGCAATCTTTGTTAGCCGAACAATTAAACAAGCAACAAGAAAATTTTGACAAAAAAATAAAAGAGATGATGCAACATGTAACAGTTCATCAAAAGTTAAGTAGAAGGTATTTAAAAAATTCTAACTTTTATTTTTAGTTTAATTTACTATAAAATTATATATAACATAACATAATACAAATTTTACTTGTGTATGTCTTAAGATGGAGAGATGAAGCAAAATCTTTAACAGCACGATTTCAAGTAAAATCTAAAGAATTGCGTGGAAAGATAAATTCCTTAAAAAAAGATAATGCTGAATTACAAAAAACACTTTTAATGTGTAAACAATTTACTCATAAAGCAGATAACATTAACAGGTTTGTGCTATACAATTTTATAAACTGTAAAATATAAAAAGTAGATTTTTTTATAATCTTTTGTTACTTTAGTTATATACAAGGATCTGAGACTAGGTGACAATATCTTATACTAGATACAAGACAATCGCAATGGATTTCAAGTACTATAACTATTCCAGAATGCCTGACTTTATTTACTAAAAAATTACAAATTGAAAGAAGCAACATAGATTCTTTGTTTAAAATAATTCTTATCAATGTAATAACAACAACAACATTCATTCTTTGGAGACAATACAAGCTGTAAATAAACTGGGAAACCAATATAATATTTCATTTTCCTCTTGTTTATCCAGCCAAGCGAGTCCTTCCTTCATCATATAATTCAGAGCTTTTTGTGCTCTATCTTCTTCCCATTTCAATTCTTTGCATAAAATAGATTTAGATATATAAGCATTTGTGGACAAACTCGCTTGACGCAGTACTGCAGTATGATCCATGCTAAGTTCACCAGGTACTGACTGTACCAAATACCTTCCTCCGCCGATAGGAACTACAGAGAAGCCACTGCCAAAGATCTTCAATTTCTTGGCGGCAGCTAAGAGATCCTCATTGGTGATCTCTTGATGCTCCTTTCTACGTCCTCGGGCCTGAATTAGACGCGTCCTCAATTCGTCCAGCGATATCAGACCACCATTCTTGTGATTGGTTGCCATACAGACCTCGACAATCTGAACGGCAAGCTCGTAGTAAAAGTCACTAATGCCCAATACCGACCAGAATCCTTTACCGGATGCAAGAGGATCCACACCTATTGAGGCACACATCTCTGTGAACTGACGACGGAAACGAGCGTTTTTCTTGATCTCGCTCTTGTGTTTCGACGCAAATTCCTCAAGATTCACGCGAAGTGTTTCCATGTGTTTTGTCATCTGCTCAAGCTGGTTCTCCTGGATTTCTGTACCTTTGTCCCGATACTTTTCCTGTTCCAATTTTTGCTTATATATCGCACCTATCCCTGTTGCACGTCGCATTTTTCTCGAAGGTGTCTCACTATTATCAGGTTTCACATTAAGTTTTCTGATGTAATTACGAATTAATTTTGTTTTGCTATATAGAAATTAGTCTTAATGACATCTCTTGAGTTTGAAGTTTCGGCTAACTTCTTAAAAGAACGTGAATTTGACACATGTCAAATTTGTTTAAGGTTATTACTTAAAAATTATCAAATGTATATCATTCAAAGTGTAAAGTCCCATAGGAAATTTCTTGCACGCGAAACACACTTCGTAGAAACAAATTATTCGTAGGAAGTAACTTATCTCGGAGTTCAGAAGTTTGTTAAGAATAACATTTTCACACATCTCTTGCAATAAGAGTTTTACCAGAGACAACCAGAAAGAAAGTTCATGCCGTTCATGGGTACATTTTATTTGCCGTGAAGTACAGCGCCATGCTGACTATATAGTAACAATCGCTTGGTCCACAACTGCGTTATGTTGATAATGTTACTGCTCTTCTTTTGTATTTTCTTTTCAAAACGTAAAATTAATTTTCATATATATATATATGTGTATATAATTAATTTTCATATATATATATATATATATATATTAAAATTAATTTTACGTTTTGAAAAGAAAATACAAAAGAAGAGCAGTAACATTATCGACATAATGCAGTTGTGGACTCAGCGATTGCGATTAGTTAGTTGGTACGGCGCTCGTTGGTGCTATTTATCTCTAGGGAAAACAACCCCTCTTGCCTCTGGATCCCTGCGCCCATTCCAGCCCATTCCGCGAATTTTTGATGAGCTGTGTATGTATGTACATATCTAAAATATGAAGATAAGTTGGCGCCGCGCGCGCATCTCTTGTCTATGTTTTGTCTGAAAGAAACAAGAGTAATTTTATCAAATATTGCGTGATATGACAGCAAATGTTAGTGAGTGAATGTGAGTAAATGCAACAACGATTTACGATGCCGAGATAGTTATCGGTGATTGCCGCCGTTTTCTCTTAGTTCTCCCAAAAAAAAAAAAAAAAAAAAAAAACGCGTTGCGAAATTCATACACGGTATTGCACGGCACAGCCGTGTGTTGCAATATTTCGCGCGGCTACCTGCCGCCCTCCGCCCTCCGTCAAGGTGAATGCTTGCGGAAAATTCGCGGTGTGCCACGGCGAGTTTTTTTTCTCGCCTCCTCCGATGCGTTATCTCCGTTGACGAAGAGGTCTCGCGAGCGCGCTCGTCGTGGACCTTTACTTCCTGGTGCTGTTGATACCGGAGACCGCAAAGATGGAAGACTACAAGTTTCTCTTCAAGGTCGTGCTTGTAGGAAACGCCGGCGTAGGCAAGACCTGTCTGGTACGACGTTTCACTCAGGTGATGACTATTCCCAGTTGACTATCCAATGTTACGATTAATAAGATCAGGAACGCGTGTGTAACTTTCTCGTCGATCTTTTCGTGTGTATTTTTTGCGAATTTGTATGTGTATCGGATTCAAACGCAATTTTTTTTCTGGAAAAGCAGAATTGATTTTGTTACGCACTCAGCAGATGATGTCATCATATGTGTCATACATTATATTGTATTTTTAAAGCACTTCTTTTATGTTGATTTTTCTTGTGTTATACAGTAAATACTTGATTTTTTGAATACTTAACATTGTTATGCAATGTTTAATTTTGTTTCATTGTAAATTGTACATGTGTGCTATCTATTATAGATAATATAATTTAAGCATATTTTTTATAATATGTAAAAGATTAAAATTTATCACTATACAGATTGTTCTTTTGATGTGCAATATTATGAAAAACACATAGACACACACACACATACACACATACATATATATGTATATATATAATTAAGATATTTAAATATATTCAATGCAAAACACAAGTAAAGTTTTATGTGTGTGTGTGTGTGTGTACAGATTAGTATAACTGTTGTTATTTAATTCTTTTAAAATAATTATTTACAGGGTTTATTTCCACCTGGACAAGGTGCAACTATTGGAGTTGATTTTATGATTAAAACTGTTGAAGTAGAAAATGAAAAAATTAAGGTAATATGTCATATTAAATACATGTTATATAATTGAAATATATGTTTAATTTACATCCTATTCTTTTATCTTCTTCTTAGTTGCAAATTTGGGATACTGCTGGTCAGGAAAGATTTCGTTCTATCACACAAAGTTATTATAGATCAGCACATGCATTGATATTAGTTTATGATATTTCTTGTCAACCTACATTTGACTGTTTGCCAGATTGGTTAAGAGAAATTGAAGAGTATGCAAGTAATAAAGTTCTTAGAATATTAGTAGGTAGGTAAACAGTAAAACAAAAAATTAAATTAATAAAGAAAACATTCTACATACATGTGATTGTCATTTAAGTTTGCTAATTATACATTCTTCAACATCAGGAAATAAAATTGATCGAGAAGATAGGGAAATACCGACGCATGTGGGAGAAGATTTTGCACAGAGACATGGAATGTACTTTCTAGAAACATCTGCCAAAGAAGCAGAAAACGTAGAGAGATTATTTATGGAGATAGCAGCTGAACTTATGGAGGTAAAGTGAGCACATATATTTTTTTTTACTTAAGAAGTCGATTCTTTTGAAACACTTGTCAATACATTTTAGCAAGCACGCAGTAAAGAATTACCTCGATATGAAACGAATACAACTTCAATAGATGGTAAAACAACATCAATCGGTGATAGTAGTAATTGTGGTTGTAGCAGACTTTCTTAAGTGAATTTTCTATATAGTATTAAATATTTTCAATATAAGGTATATATCTTTAATTATATATACATGTGTGTGTGTATGTGTGTGTGTTTGTGTGTGTGTGTGTATAAAATTAAAAATCCATAAGATGAAACGATAAACGTTTTTTTATAGACATGGTAATTAAATATCGAGCGTACCAATATTTGATAATTAAGAAACATCTAATACATTTACATCTTTGATACAGTGTTATTGTTTAATATTACAATATTATATGCTACGTTGTTTTATGCTATGTTGATATATATTTATGATATTTAAAACATAACAAAGAAAAAAGAAAACGAAGTTTATTATACACTTTTCTTATAAAATATTAAATTCTTATAGATACTATTTAGCACAATTTATACGCTTTATTATTTTTTATTTGAATGTTCGTAGTTTGAGTAACAGTTAGATTTTTAAGCTATTTAACGGTTTATTTAATTTCACGCACAATTGAAATGCATTTAATATACAACTAGCAGTTTTGTTCTAACTTTTACTAATAATAGCAAACACTTTAATTTTTAACTACTTTTTTAAAAATAAACAAAGTGTTTATAATATGTTGCAAACTATATTATGATGTATAAAGTTATTTTTAATGTGCAATATTGATATTTTAAAGAAGGCAGCTCACATACATATATTCTCATGTGTTAAATAACACAGAATTATTTCTTATTTTAATGAGCAATACAAATTTGAAATTTGAAATAATTAAAAAAAAAAAAGATGTATATGATATTATAGTATTATTATGATCTGAGTTTTTTCTGTATCTATAGGTTATAAAAAAAAAGTTTTTAAATTATTCTATTTATATTTGATATAATGAAATATATGTAAAAATTGTTCTATAACTTATATCTTTTTTTTATAAAGTAGAATTTTCTGCTAGTAATGTTATATTTTGGCACGTGCTCTAGTCTTTACTTTTTCCAAGTTTTATACGCAACAATATACATAAATGTTAAACGTGTTTATTGATACATAGTTATACTTTCTTGTGATTAATTATTATAAACACAAACGTAAAAAAATCGAAAAATGCGTTATTTCATAACATTTATACATGTATGTTTTTTGTTTTGAACAGTGCAATATTACTTAAAAATATGCGTAATTCGTAATTTGTAATAAAAATTGTCCAGGTTACATATCATCTTTCTTTACACTAAACTATGAGAACAATATATTTATTATGTCGAAGTTGAAAACACTAAAATTTGTATGTAAAACTTTATTGTAAAATGTCTCACACAAATAAAGTGCATTCTTCGAATAACAACGATGTTATACTAGTTGTATGTCTCAAAAAAGAACAGGATCTGTGGTATACATTTAAATGTTTCTTATACATATATAATACTTGTATCTTATATACATATAATACTTGTTTTATTACGTGTATATATATTAGTATTTTATATTTAGTAGCAAAAAAATTGTAGATAAAAAAATTTTATAGAACTTTTGCTCACATTGTTGCATTTATTCAATATTTTTAAGTAATCGTATTTTGTTATCGGTTAGAATTAAAAAATACTTATGCATTTATTCATGCAAACACTCAAGATTCTTTTATAAGCATATTCAATAAGATTCATTTTTTGCTCAAATGTAAAATAAACGATTATGTTATAAGTGCTGGAAAAAATCGTTTAATTTTACTTGTTTTAGAGTCAATTCAAACAATTCTTCTTGAATATCCTCTTTTAGTGCTAAAGAAGGCAAAGCTACTTCTTTACAATTGCTAATATACATGCCACTCTTTCTTTCAACATCTTTGTCAACTGCAGCATATACTATTGGAATAGCTCCCTGTTCAGGTGTCTGTAATATATATAGACATTGTTAATTGTGTGCTAAATTATGTACATAGAGTACTCTCAAATCTACCTACTGAGGTAACATCATAATAACAAATGTTGTTTATATTTCAAAGCAAATGTTATATATATATATATATATATATAAAAAGTATAATAAATATGGTACCTTCCATAGTGTCGTAAGCCATTTGCCATTTTGACCTAAGAAAGTGTTCTTGAACAAATCTGTCCTCACTATACCTGGATGCACTGAATATACTTGCACGTTTATCGATCTATTTTTTAGGAGTTTATGCAATGTTATCGTGAACACTGTCTGTGCTAATTTACTTTCAGCGTACGATAAATATCGGCAGTATGTATTTCTGATACAACAAAATAATAATTTATATTAGTAGACGATACTTAAAAATATTAAGTAAACATGTCGTAAATCAATATAACTTAGTGTAAAATATTTAATAAAAATCTTCTTTAAAAAAATTAAAAGGCAGATACCAATATAAATTTTACATATGATTACTTGGAACAATTTTTAATATAGTTAAAGTTCATGTCTCCAATAGTATTAGCACACGATGTAACATTTATAATTCTGCTACAACTATCGGGCTGTCCACCGGCTTTCAATAACGGCAAAAAAAGAGATGTCAGTAAAAAATGTGACAAATAATTTATTGCCCACTGCTCTTCAAAGCCATCTTTTGTTGTTGTGTAAACAAGAGAAAACATGATACCAGCTAAAAAGAAACAACGATTTTAATGTTTTTCTTTTATGATCGTTAAATTATCTTTATGCACGCGCGCGCGTGTAGGTGGGTGCGTGCGTGCGCGCGCGCACTTACATACCGTTATTAATTAATATATGAATTTTGCTGTAATCCTTGTTTATTTGTTCGGCAAATTCTCTCACCGATTCAAAAGACGCGTTATCAAGTTTGTAAACCTTTGCACGCCCGCTAGTAATACCGGATTTTCTAATTTCGAGAATAAGCTTTTCACCCGCAATGATTGTCCTGCATGCTAATTATACATTTTTCATCGTATATAAAGATATGGTAACAAGTAGATACTTCATAAATATATAATTTACAACATTATACCGATTATAACTTCCATGTTACATCGTAATAATTTTTTGACTACCTCTGCTCCTATACCTCTAGAACCGCCAGTTACAATTGCGATTTTATCCGGCATCGAGGGTAAATCTAAAAATTAAAAAGTAGCTACGGATTATTGTGGATCAAGACGAAATGCAAATATGTATTTATGTGTAAATTGTATATATAATTATATCTATTGTGAAAATTGTATATGTAATTGTATATATATTTTACTTTAGTTATATGTATATTTTTGTGTTTATTTTATGTTTTCAGAACATGCAATTTTATATTTATTATTTTCTTTCTGTTAAAAATTTTTTTAATTACATATACATATTGATATATGTATATGTAATTTAAAAAATTTATATAAATAATTCTGGAAAAGTTTGATTAGTAAGAAGTTTTAATAGTTTTCTTTAATAGTTTTTTTCTTTTGTTCTCAAAAAGAAAAAATAATTATATTTTAAAATAATCTGAAAAACGTGTGCGTTATGTATATGAATGGAAGATAGATTTATTTCTTACCACCTTTCTTGTTGCATTTAGCGTCGAATACATCATGGAGCCAGTATTTAATTCCGCAGTAAAAATATTGTATTGTGTAGTATATGTTCATGCCAGTCTGACTTTTACGAAAGGTATACAAGACGGTGCCAAGCGCAAGGACACAAATGGAAATCATTTCAAGTAACATTTTTGTAAACGGTATCAATAAATATTAAATTAAATTAGATCCAATCAACTTAATATATTCAAAATTGATGTATGTTGTCAAAAAATACGCTGTTTTTGCGCATATATTTCTTTAAAATCACGTCTTAAGCGAAGCAGTTACTGTTAGATACTGTTCTCCGTTCTACATCCGCAAATTCCGATAACGGTTGTCTGCGCTCTGTTTGTGCACCAATACTCTGTGTGTGTGTGTTTTTTCCCTCTAACACACACATGTATATACATATACATATATTGTACATAAAAAATTCATTTCTTTCATACATTTAACATGTATGAAAGAAATGAATTTTTCACATTGATGTATTATTCAATGCGTATCGATACTTATTTAAAATATGCATATTTATAAATAAGAATTATCTCATCATAAACATTTCAAAAAAAAATGCGCATACATTTTTGCAAAGTTGTTTAATATTCAGCACGATTTTAGCATTAATATCTGAAGCTTTCTTTTACTAAATAGAAATATAATATATATATATAATAAACAATGTTCAATAGTTGTGTCATTTCTCGTAAATAGATAGAACGAGCTATATTTAATAGCACTGATAAACACGCGAAATGCAGGACTGTTTTTTCACGGCGGAGGCACGCTCATTTCCGGATCTTTATAAATTAATAAGTCATTAATTATTGTGAAAATCGTAAAATGGTGAATTTATTTACTCACAATCAGTACAACTTACTTTATCTGCTTACAAGAGATGATACGGTTACAACCAGACGTTTTATGTTAACACATTGTATTTTGTTTTCATGACTTATATCTCTGTTGTTGACAACAATTTATAATAATTTATAAACAGGAGAACAACCGATCAAAGATAACACCAACCTAAAAACCTTCGCAGAGTCCATGTGTTTCTTGAAGGCCATCACACACAAAATTACTTAAGAGCGTAAGACGTAGTAGTGGGCATATAGGATACATTTTGATTGGTCAATTTTCTTACGGCTACGTCTTACGCTCTTAAGTAATTTTGTGTGTGATGGCCTTGAATATTCTTGATTCCGATTTGTAAGGGCTATAATACACAAAATAACATAGAGTGCATATGCATAGCATAGAACTATGTGGACCAATGAGCATCTAGCATAGTTTTATGTAAATCAATATGGCGACTTTATACTAGACGCTCATTGGTCCATATAGTTTTATGCTATGCATATGCAACTATGTCATTTTGTGTGTTATAGCCCTTAGAGTTCTTGAATTACATAAAAGAAGTCAAGGACGAAGCTGCCTCGTCTTGATTGGTTAACTTTCGATTTGCAATCCGCAATCCCAATCCAATCCACGTCTGCAATACGTAGTGTGACACAGGCTTTAGTTATGTCACTTTTGTAAGATATTTTGCACAAAACTAAAAGATATATATGATTTATATATAAAATACAAAAAATATAACTTAAAAAAAATGACATATTTATGTAATAGACTGATAATAAGAGAACTGATGAAGATACAAGCTATTAGATATGGTAATAAGGCGGACCACTGGGTAAGTATCTTGTTTATAATTAATATGAGACACGTACAAATACATAATTTATATAATAATACATAATTTAAAATAAAAAAAATACATAATTTATATAATATTTACATAATTTATATAAAAATTATATTTGTAAAAAAAAAGCATGAATGAACTAATCTGGGATCTTAGATTGGTTTATTTGTTTCTTTTATGTAAATTCTTGTACAACAATGTATTTATTGCTTTACATGCAAATGTAGAAATAGATCTAATTGATAGGCTGTTGTTCTTTGTGCAATTATAAGTTATACAGAATAAATATATACTAAGAGTATGAGATTTTTAATGTTTATTTCATTCTTTTTCTGTTTCATAATTATTTAGTCTAAGCTCAGAAAAAAGAAAACATATATGGATTCTGCTCTGAAACATTTTGATGAGTTTTATGGTAATGTATATGGACAATCATGGAAATATATAAAAGCTGCATTATTAACAGAAAAACACAAGTATATGGCTGTTGTCAATACTTTTAGTGATGTTGACAGAATAAAGTCGGAATTAGAGGTATTTATACATGACAGAATTATTATTATATTAATTATATATTTGTTGTAAAAACAAGTAATATATTTAATCATTTTTAGATTCAAGGTGCTATAAACTTAAAAATAATTTACGAGACTTATACGAAAGAAAATGAGTTAAAACCACTCAGTAATAGACAAAAAAAACAAAAGCAAAGAATAGGAACTGTAATTGATGATGCTCAAATGTCAGCAATACAGTCTAATTATCCAGCAGATTATGATTTATTACCTGTATCTTTAAGTGTAAAGGAGGAAAACAAAGATTTAACAGTAAAACAAGAGAAATTTGTAGAAATGAAATCTATTGAATCAAACTTGAATGAAATAGCATTGGATGAAAGTCGAATTGTGCATCCTACTTTTGGTTTAGGTGGACTGTACGAATTTGTGCCAGCTACAAAACTTAAAGGTAATTTAAAAATTTTGCATCTGAAAAAATGATCTTTATTTTATTAATCTTACAATTATAAATTGTACTATAAGTAATTGTGCTATAATTTAAAACACATTTATATGTCCTCTCTTAGGTTTGGAAGACTGGATATTAGAGTCGCAACACTATGGCTACTACAAAGAAGGTGCAGAATTCTCGGTAAAGATCGAGAAAGAAGGAATATTAACATTTCCAAAGTATCTCAACATCTATACCTTTGAAGAAAACAATAACAAAATGTTTCCGTCACCAAAAAAAGGATCAACTGGAGTTTTAGGTATATTATCTCTTACGTAAATATAATTCCTATCGATACAAATATATTTTGTATTCTATATTGCACAGATTATTATCTTCTGGACGGCACTTCTGTATTGCCAGTGCTGGCTTTAGATTTGCAGCCTGGCGATGTTGTACTGGATATGTGCGCGGCGCCAGGGGGAAAAGCCTTAACCATTCTCCAGACACTTATGCCGCGTATGATGGTTGCTAACGATATCAAACAGTCTCGAACAAATAGAATTGATAATGTTATAAATCAATTTATGGCTGGTATCGGCGAATGGCATGACAAATTATTCGTGACACAACATGATGCGAGATATATTACAGATAAAGATATATATAACAAGGTAGTATTCAATTGTACAAACATTGATATATGTACTTTTGAAATTTCTTTAATAAGTATTTCCACAGATCTTGGTAGATGTACCGTGCACTACAGACAGACATGTTCTACACTCAGAAGAAAACAACATTTTCAAGCCAACAAGAATACGGGAAAGATTACAATTGCCGGAGTTACAAGCGGATATTTTAACGTACGATACTATATTATACTATATCATGTCGCATTAGTTTTTATTGTTGAATACTTTTTATGTTATAGTAACGCGTTAAAAATAGTAGCAGTTGGTGGAACAGTCGTGTATTCTACTTGTTCTCTCAGTCCTATTCAGAATGACGGCGTTGTTGGCATGGCACTAAAAAAAGCCTGGGAGGAAACGAATTTTATTATGGTTGTAAAGTAAGTGTCTCTTGTATATAAAATAACAAAAAAATATGTTATTTTATGTTTTATACTGTTTTTCTGGGGGCTATACAGAGATATGGAAGAGGCGTTGAGTCCACTGAAATGTCTTTACAAGTTCGGCGACTTTGGATTAAAATTCGGTCATATTGTTATTCCTACACGCAAAAACAATTGGGGTCCTACATATTTTTGTAAAATAATACGAGTGCGGTAATTAATATGATGTGAGTACACGTATGAAAATAATTTAAACACAGACATTAATTTTATATAGTATAATTTGTGTGTGTGTGTGGTTTGTATATATAATAAATGTATATATAGGGTGTCCGATAATAATTAAATATTTTTATTCTCATAATCAGTCAGTTTACCCAGGCAAATTATTAATTGAGGGCAACCAAATGAGACTTTCTCTTTCAGATATTTTCTATTTTTCATCTTCATTGTTCTCTTTTGCTCTAACGAGCAAATTTCATTTGTATAACATAAGATTATAGTAAACTAGTATTACGAGTGAAAGCTCTTGAACTTTATTATAATAGATATACATAAGAGAAAAAGTTACGAGAAAGAGAGATACATGCACGCAGGACGCGTCTACGCGCGAATAGAAGCGACGCGATTAGTTAATTAATTTTTAAAAATTAAATCATAAAATTAAGTGTTCGAACTTAATGTTTTATAATTAATAAATTATAAAACATTAAGTTTGAACACTTTTTATTTTATATTATTATCGTTTAGAGATACTGTCTCATTTGCTTCGTCGTCGGGTATACTGATCTTGTTCCATGGTTGTTCGTTGCCACTACCAAAGACGGTGTAAACCACTATTTCGACTGCGTACAGTATGATTGTTACGAAGAATATTATCCTCCACGCTTCTATCGTTTGCTATAAAATACAATCGAATCATCATGTCAATTTAATAGAATTAAATAAAGCAAAAAAAAGAGTAGCTTCCTTAAAAAACTATTATCTAAAACACATTATATTTTTTCTATTCCGTAACTCATCGAAATAATCTTTCTATTTTATTACTCACATTTCCGTGAGTTAGTTGTCCCACAAATATTGGTACGGTAAAGCCAGGTATGGTGGCGACAACATTTGTTGCCGCTACGAGGCTACCGGCAAAGTTCGGTGCTATGTCTATGTGATTTGCCAAGAAGCCGCAGTACATCCCGCCAATACAAGTCACTCCGATTGTCATTAACAGAACTGCCAGTGTGCGATTACATCCGATGTACGACAGTTGTATTAAGCACAGCATAGGTACAAGAGACGCTACAATAAATATGTGCGATCATATGTTACGAAATTGGTTTAACTTTCTGTATACACCTACCAAAGAGAGTGCCGATTTTTCTAGATGTCGTCACTGTGATCAAGCTTTTTTCCTGGAGAATAGTTAATATTTTGCTCAGGATCATGGTAAAGAGCCACATGCATAAAAATGGAATTGATGACAATCCTGCATTCTGATGAATAAACGAGTTAGCTTATGATATATGTTAAATCATGTACGTTGGATCTTAAGAGCAGTTCTTACTGAGCTTATATCGAACTTCAAAATCTGATTCATGAAGGTAGGCATTTCGATGAGCAGCATGTACCATCCGAAATTGCTGCAGAAATGGGCGATCAAGATGGCTAAGAATGGCTTGGAACGAAATACTTCTATCCACGGAACCTATATTAAAAATTACAAATAGATGAACGAATAGACAAAAAACACAATATGAAAGAATTCACATACAACGCGTTTAACTTTCGAATACCGTTTTGGGAAGATTTTTCTTGCCGCGTCCTCCCAAAGATGTGATGATGTAGTCCTTCTCTTTTTCACTGATAAGCTTTGTCTGTTCCTGCGGAGAATCCGCTATCATTAACCACCAAGCGGTACACCAAATTAAACAAAGTGCACCTTCTATGTAGAAAATGGATTCCCAACCAAGATTCGCGGCCAGCATGCCGGTTAACAAGATAGAAATCACGGTACCGAGCGCGGTTCCTGAAAAACAACTTCGTTAATTTATTTCGATTTTGTGATTATTGTTATTCTTAATTTTTGTTTATATACATTTCAAAAATCATGATAAGAAGCATTTTATTGTCAGCATTTTTCAAAGATAATATTCTTGATAATTTGTCGCTTTACCTGCGTATACGATCGAGGCGATGATATTTCTTTCATTTGGAGGCGCCCACTTGGCAATCATAACGTGCATAGCGGGGAACGATACACCCTGTAATTCAAGCCGACCGACGTTCGAATAATATAAAAAAAAATTCATGTTTTAATATAATAAATCGCAACTGACACCGCCGATTCCTTGAAGAAATCTCATTGCTATGAAGAATCCGTAGTGAATACGCGCTACAACGGGCGTTAGAACGGAGGCTATGACATTCAACAGAATTGAACCGTTCATCATCCATTTGGCTGACCAAAGCTCCGACAATCGTCCACCGGGCAGCATGGACACTGTGTAGCCCCAAAAATAAGAGGATAGAATAAGACCCTGAACAAGCTCATCCCATACGAATGGACCGTCCTAGAAAGATGCGATCAGATAGTATATTATGTTTTGTTTTAAAATATGCAAAGATTTTTATTTTAAAGTTACGATTATGGGAGAAACGCGCGAATCGTTTTTTCGTATAAAATATTGTCGCACACCTCGCTTTCAATTTTCGTAACGTTTGAAACGTCGTCGAATTGGCAAAGATCAACGCTCACTGTCTTATTATCGTTAGTTTCTGAATCGTAAGGCGTGAGCGATTTGACAGCACTATGGTTCACCATAGCGACAATCGCCACGCTGGCGTTGACTTTGAAACCGTAGAGAATAGCAAGACCGATGGAGCCCATTATCGCCATCAAGTATCGAACCTGAAGTAGTGTTCCGCTTTTTCTCGGGGCTGAAAGTTAATAGCAACACTGTATTCTTTTCTTAATTTCCTTCAAAAAATTGATAAGAGATAATTATTGATTTAACCAAGAAGAAGTTATTATAAATGTTTAATTTTAAATTTCTATTAGTGTTTTAAGAACATGGTTTGAAGAATATATTTTGTATTCTTTTTCATAAGAAAAATAATAACTTTTAAGGTTTTTTTAATCCTCTTTTTATTTTTTATGTTAATAAATATCGAAGAACAAATATTGCATAACATTCTTGGTGATAGTGCAAACTGTCAAGACGATCAAGAATACATTTCAAAGTATGAATCACGGTTGGAGCTTTTGACTATTGCTTTCGCGAAAGATACGTGACAAGTTGTACGTGAAATTTATCGCCTTTTTAAAGCAATAAAAAGTCATTCATACTTTCATCTCCAAAATGTCATGATAGAATCAAGTACCACGTGCTCGATTGATTTTATTGCTCATATTATTCATTTGATTTTCAGACAATGAGATGAAGAACTTTGTCAAAACATTTACTTAAAAAAATAAATTACTAATACTAATTACTTACTAATTGCTTTTAAATAAATTTACTAATAAATGACGTTGCTGCAATTTTCTAATTTCGCAAATGGTTTTTCCATTTGATTCGACACGAAATCGATTTTGTGTATATCTAAAAGAGTATTTTAAGAACGAGAATACGCGCATAGCGTGCAAACATGTGCAGGCTTGTCGTTTTGAATGTGCCGGTGATATCCTAATGATCCAATATCAAATTAATGATAGCGCAATAAATGTATGTACACCCACACATATATATATAGTTTATCTTTAATTAACTTATAAAACTTATTTCTACTATTTAAATATCGTATTTATCGTATTCCGTAAAACTTTATTATGTGACTGTAAAATTTCGCAAAATGTTTTCTTATCTCGATTGATGATGCTAAGCCGGCACTTGCATAGCGTTGCATCAGAACGGTTGATGACACATGATGCAAATATCGTAAAAAATTAAATTGGAAATAAAATTTACAAGATAGACTCGATCAGAGTTTCAAGCATCTCGTGAAAATCGATCCGGAGCAAAGGACGTGGCAAGGTCATGAGACTGCAAAGTTATATTAAATAATGCAATTTTTAATAATATTGAAGTTGATTTAGAAAAACTATCGATAAAAAGATTTTAGACTAAAATACATTGATATATATATAAAGTGGTAATAAAAAATATAAATATTTTGTATCAATTAATTAAACTTTCTGTGCACATATTCTTATATTATCTTTTTCTCACAGTATTTAATTGTTTAAATTATCTATCTAAAATAGAATAATAGAAAAACTACTTACTGTGCATAGTAGAATCATTTCCCAAAGTCATTGTTCTGAGATATTTAATAGTATTTTTTTAACTCTCTCTTCTAGGAATTTTATGAAATTGTATCGCAAATTACGTAACTATTTGCTCAACATTTATTTTTTAATTTATATCGACGTTTTCGAAAGTTTTCTTTTTCAAGATCACACTCTTTTTATCCACCTGATGCTCGTTTCCGCGCAGCCTGCAACAAGTTCTGCGTGCCACTGAAGTAAAGCGACGAAAAAGCCCAAGTCTTGAAGAGCGAATCCGGAGGGATGCGGAGTGTGCGCCTTTCTTCTATTATAAACCTGTACGCACGTACGCGTGTGCGTACGTGAGAAAGATGATCGCGTACTAGCGATTCCAGTCATTGACATAGGATCGATTGATACGAAGACAGCAAGATATATATCATTCTGCTATTACTTTTGAAGAAGAGAAAAGATTCAATTAAAAATATAGTATTTTGTTAATTACCATTTAATTATAGATAATCCGTAGTGATAAACACGTGTATTATACTATCCTATTAAAAAATGTAAATATTCTAACAGTTGTAGCTTATTTGTAAAATATACTCAAGATACATAGTTTTACTGTATGCATAGTTGTACTTAAGATACATAGTTTTTCTAATTTTATTTAGTTGTTTTTAAATTTTTATTTATTATTTTATGAATTGTAGTTTCTTCTTAATTTCTCTCTCTCTCTTTCTCTTTCTCTTTCTCTCTCTCTCTCTCTCTCTCTCTCTCTTTCTCTCTCTATCACTATAAATACAAAGAACTGTGTATTGAATATACAAATTCTTTTATCGAACAAATCTGAAACTGGTCACAAGTAACATCAAGCGAATTCATTCTATACGGTAAACTAAAAATGATGTCGACTGCGCTTATAAATTTTAGACTACATATGTAATTAAAGCTTTACTGTTTTTTATATTATTTCGGGATCAAACTCTCATTGATGCGCAGATTATTAAAATCATTACAGTAAACATGAATGCGAGTTCGGAAACCGGTGATCATCTCGGAGAGATCTACAATTGGATCGACGGCATCAAGTTTTCCAGGCCTAAAAAAAACATAGCCAGAGACTTCTCCGATGGTGGTAACAAACATCTCAATCTTGTTTCCGCAGCAATCTCTAAATATTTTAATAATTTAAAAAAATATTTTTCTAGTTTCTCAATCGGAAAAGAGAGAGAGAGAATTTCTCACCGAATCGAAATCTACCATGTTTTTCAAAAATCATCAATTTTTCATAATAAAAAAAATTCAATTTTAGTATTGATGGCGGAATTACTGAAACTCTATTATCCCAAATACGTGGACGTGCACAATTACATCACCGGCAACAGCGTTTCAAAGAAGATTGATAATTGGTGCATGTTGAATCGCAAGGTACTGTCGAAGATAGACATGAAACTGGGAAAAGAAGTAATCAATCAACTAGCAAGTTCTCAACCGGGTATTATCGAGAAGGTCCTTTCTGATTTGCGAGTTAAAATCCTAAAAACCAACAACATTGATAGAGAATCCTTATATCTTTGCCACGAAGAGTGCAAAGGTACTTAAATATTAAAAATATGTCAGTTCCTTTTTCACATACTCATTTAACTCTCATTTCTAATTGTACTAATAATTTCATTTTTAAAATAATTCTCACACACTTTAGAAGCAGTCAAGTCTACACTAAATCCTGACGAAACAACAAACAAAACTGTCCCTCAATATCTTTTCATCCGTTTGAAACAAGAATTACAAGAAAAAAGTAATATAATCTCTACATTACAACAGAGGATCTTACACTTGGAAAGTATAATGAAGTTAAAAGACCAAAGAATCGATGATCTCACGGCACAGATCACAAAACATTAATCAAACATTAATCTATTGCACTGTATCTTATGCTATTGACTAGAATCATAAAACTACAAAGCTTTTACCAAGTTATCACAAACTTTTCAAATTGCATCTTTTCCAGATAATTTGTCTTCTACACAATATAACTCAGCTTGATTTCTTATTCTACATATTATTAAAAGAATACATATTTTATTGTTTAGCTGAGTGTACAGAATTATCATCATGTAATTACAAAAGAAGATAATCATAATTCACGTGGAGATCTTTCTTAATTTTTTAAGCAATTGTATAAAGTACATTTATATACTTTAAATCTTTTGGGACAATATAGGATTTTGGATCACATAGAAAGTACTTATAGCTTTACAAGCATTACAAAGTGTTTGTGATTATTTTATGTAGGTGGAGATACCAAGATCACTCCATCTCCGCGCACAAATAACATTTGGATAGTCCTTTTTTTCTGGCGATATATTTCCTCATATGTTTCTTCATCAATCTCAACTATATTTATAATCTCCTCTACATCACCCAATACCATGTTCAAATGCTGGTCAAAAGCCTGAAATTTATATGAAATAAAATAAATTGGTGATGAAATTAATTAAATTGAATATTTGATAAATGCAACTTGAATTATCAAGAGAAAGTGAACACTTTCTTACGTGTAATTTCCCTCGGAGCTCTCTCTCGTTTCTCATCTTTACGTAGATTCGTTCTTCTAGACTTAGTTTTATAAGATCTAAAGGCTCTTTCACGTCTATTGGCGGCAACTGTTATAAAGTAAGAAGAAAGTTAAATATTTTTTTGTATACTTTGAACAATGATTTTTAATATAATTGTCTACTTACTTGCTCCGCTTCTTCAACCATTGCGAGTGCGATGGTTTGGTTTGGTGCGAAGATGGCTCAGCGGACCGCTTTAGGTTGGTCCAGTCTAAGGCTGGATCCTCATGCAGACACTGGCGCTTTGACACCGAGCGTTGATTGGTGAAAAGCTGGTGGTGAGGGTAAATGGCGCTAAAGCAACGGAGCTGTCATGAGGATTGACAGCTCTCATTTGCTTTGCTCAACATTTAAAACAGCGCTTGAGCGCTG